>QOKR01000678.1:0-26784 GCA_016880985.1 Phytophthora idaei
TTCACCACGTACTTGTCGATACCGGACATGACTCCTCCTCTCGAGAGCTTTATGACCCATGGCGCTCGACACAGAGCCTTAATGTAGTCTCCAGACTCATCAGCCCAGCGCCACGTCCCGAGGACGCCAAAGGCGTAACGTTCTCTCGACGTAACGTGGACTACGCTGAAGACCAATGCATTGTGGAAACGCCACGTTAGTGGCTCATTGCGAACCAGAGATTTGGCTGTCTGGTACACGGCTGAGAACCACTTGGACACGCCTACTGACGTGTCGGGTACCAGGTCTGATGGCTCAGTCTGCTGACTGATCCATAGAGCGAACGAATGGTCTGACGGGTTTGTAGCTGCTGCAGTTAAGAGAACAGCAGCCACGAGAGCGACAAAGCGAAAGAGTGTGGCCACGAGCACTGGTAACAGCGTCGCCATGAGGAACATCCCGAAGACTGCAATAACAACGTTTAGAGAGCTGTAACTTGGGTTCTAGCGCGAGATAGAAGATGAAATTTGGTGCATATGCACGCTTACGGATCAGAAAGATAGCGTTATTAGCTGTCATGGGCGCAGGGGCGGCTGGAGCCGCAGGCGGAGGTGACGTCCCCCATGCCATGATTGACGCTCCCGTAGATGAATCAGGTGTGACGTACTGTGGGAGATCGTGCTAAGTACGTGTTGGGTAGTAGTGGTACAATGTACCAATGCACTTGCAAAAATGTAGCCAAGTGTAGCCTTAAACTTTACAAGCAATGGTGGCGACGACTCTGCAGCGCCAGGATGGCCGCGCCGGTAACGAGCTGCGGCCGTTTGCGTCCCAGCAAGGTGCTCTTTTCCGCGCCGATGGCTCTGCGCGCATGTCGCACGGCAGCAGTACCGTGCTAGCAGCGGTGTACGGCCCCGGTCAGGCACGTAACTGGCGTTCGGAGAAAACGGACAAGGCTACGCTAGATGTGTGCTTCAAGCTCGAGAAGGGCATCATGAGTGCGTGGCAATGGATGTGCCATATTTTAGTATGGGGAAGTGGCTTATGTTGCTGGTGGTGGATATGTTGCTGCTTACAGCGTCCAAGGAGAAGGAGTACGAGCAGATCATCCGTGAGACCTTCATGCCCGTCGTGCTCACCGACAGCTTCCCGCGCGCCGTCATCAGTATCGTGGTGCAAGTGATCGAGGACAATGGCTCTATATCCTTTCCACTATTTGATTATTGCTACATGTGTTGATTGCTATTGGGGTGTGAAGTTGAATTGGTGAAAACCCGGCATTGTGCTGGTTAGATAGATTCCTTAACCTTTGGATTGGCGATTTCGTCGTTTGGTGTCAGTACCTTCTTGCAGTGGCTATTAACGC
Source organism: Phytophthora idaei (assembly GCA_016880985.1). Classification (NCBI taxonomy): domain Eukaryota; phylum Oomycota; class Peronosporomycetes; order Peronosporales; family Peronosporaceae; genus Phytophthora; species Phytophthora idaei. The sequence continues at coordinate 1,346 of QOKR01000678.1, forward strand.
GGTGAGTTTGGCACTGATGGACGCTGGCGTTCCCATGGTTTCGGTCGTCACGGCGACGTCGTGCAGTATTTTCGACGACGGTAACTTGTACTTGGACCCGACATCAGCTGAAGAAGAGGTATTACATCACCGGAGTTGTGTATCGCATGTGTTGAACGATAGAACTCATGTCGATTATTGTTTTTTGTCCTACAGGAAGCTGTTTCATGGGTCACCACCGCGCGATCAAGCACGAGTGACGGAGTCTTGACCTGCATCACCAATGGTAGGTTGCAGTAGTACTGCAGCAGTACTGAAGTGGCACCTTTCTGACATTCCTATTCATGCAGGTTTGCTGTCAGAAGAGCAATATTTCGCATGTTCGGAGGCATGCCAGAGGTGTGTATTGTAGCGAAACGCTTGAAGGCAGGCTTCGACAGTTTTGTGGATATCGGGTCTGTTGACACATGCGTACGTGGTGCTACTTTTTTTGTAGGGCATCGGAGAGTGTGGCGGCGTTCTTCCGCATCGTTCAGCAGAAGAAACATCCGCTCGAGTCAGCCGGTCAGTAAATTAATACTGGAATAGAGGGCCTCGTCTCGCGCAAGAAAGGTAGCAGCTCTTAAACGACCTGACTTGTTGGTGGTCTTATTTCGTGTTGAATGTTCATTTCATCGACTGCAATCCAAGCTGCATCCTATGTTTCACGTGATACGTCGACTGCATGATTAGCCATACCGGACGGTGTCGTCGACAAACCAGTCGAACTTCTCGTTGCCAAAGCCAGCGATTACACTTTTGATCTGCGAGTACGAGCGATACGCCTCCAGCCCATTCTCTCTCCTGCAATACAACAGTCACGGGTAAATCATTTGTGCGCTCATCAATCCTATCAAAATATAATTCAACAGCTCACCCCATGCCGCTATCCTTCACACCACCCCAAGGACTCGACGGATCGTTTCGGTGATGATCGTTCAGCCAAATTATTCCGGCTTCCAAATTATTGGCCACGCGATGAGCACGCTTAATGTTGTTGGTCCATACAGCCGCACCAAGACCAAACGGAGAATCATTCGCCAACCTAACAGCGTCAGCCTCATCCTATAAACACAGGTCATATTAACCACCGGCAACATTAGTATCGAGACGTCATAGTGGTATTCTCGAGAAGTGGAGGAAGGTCACCTTGAAGGAATACGCAGCAACCACAGGACCGAAAACTTCTTGCTGCACAATTTCCATGTCAGGGGTAACATCCGTGATCACAGTTGGCTCGTAAAAATATCCCTGCAGCAAGTTTGCATCAGTTGCTAAGATACAACTCAGATTGGCAGCATACTAAACACCTTTAGATCGGGAGCACGGCGTCCTCCACAGCGTACTGTTGCACCAGCTTGACTAGCACGCTTCACCATTGCGTGAATGCGTAACAGGTGCGGCTCGGAAATAATGGTGCCCATCTGCGTTCGATCGTCCATCGGGTTACCTAGACGGATGGAGCGAACTTTCGCAACCAGCTTCTCCACCACCTGGTCGAAGATACTTTCGTGAGCGATCAAGCGCGCACCCGTGACACAAGTTTGACCACTTGCAATGAAGCAGGCAAATGCTGCTCCATTCACCACTTCGTCCACGTCCACGTCGTCAAAAACTACAATCGGAGCTTTACCACCCAGTTCCATCGTCGTGCTTGCAAGGTTACCACCTGCCGCAGCCGCCACAGCCCTTCCCGTCGTCGTTCCGCCCGTGAAATCAATTTTCTTAATCACCGGATGCTCTGCAAGAGCTTGGCCAGCAACTGCTCCGAGCCCAGGAACGCAGTTAAACACACCGGCAGGTAGTCCTGCATCATGACACAACTCAGCGAGCTGCACAACAGTCAGCGGCGCTAGCTCCGAAGGCTTTACCACCACGGAATTTCCCGCCGCTAACGCAGGCGCCAACTTCTTGACAGCAATGAGCAACGGATGGTTCCAAGGCGTGATCTGCATAATTACCACAACGTCAACAACTCAGTAGCTACTACTCCAGCGATCGTCCACTCCGAATCACGCACCAGACCGACAGTTCCAAGTGGGAGACGCTGTGTGTAGTTGACATAAGGCCCCGAGAACGGCGGCACTGAACCCTCCGACGTCCGTGCCAGAGCTGCAAAATACTCGAACCACTCTGAACAACCCCCCACCATCAGTCTCCAATCTCACGACTTCTTCCCTTGTCACTCACCAGGGATCCTCGTGAGCTGCGCCCTCATCTCTCTGATCGGTCGTCCAGTCTGCAAACTTTCCTTTCGTGCGAACTCGGGGATCCGCTTACGCAACACCTTCGCGATGTCGTTGAGCACTTTGGCGCGATCCGAAACGGACGCTCGCGACCACGATCCTGCCTCGAACGCGCTCTGCCCGCTGGCTACGGCGCGATCGACGTCTGCGGCCGTGGCGTTGGCCACGTATGCGAGACGCTCCGTCGTTGCGGGGTTCTCCACGGCCAGTCGAGCGTCTTCTCCTGACGCTGCCACGAACTTTCCGTCGATGAAGAGTCCGTACTCGTCGCGATCAAACGCTGCAGAGGAAGCGTAGCGAGCTCGGTGCGGGACACGTACAGCGGGTGCGGTGGGCCGAGCGACGAACCGCCACATCATTGTGAGCTTGAGGGTGCAAAATGCAAAATCTCCACCAAGTACCACGGAATCAGAATGATTCACTTTCAGCAAGAGTTGCAAGAGACCATCACTCTGCTCAACTTCAACTTTGTATGCGACCTTTTGCCAATCAGAGTGAGATCTTATGGCGTAGGAAGCTGCTTGCTTGTATGATTTTTTTTTTCCTGGTGATTGATATCTGGACTCGGGTTTTGTGCAGAGCGAAGGCGTCGGTACTCCGTGAGGACTGGGCGACGGCTGAGCAGATCGAGCGCGTGCAGCTCCAGCTCCTGGACGTCGTTGATTTCATCAACAGATTCCGTACGATTCTTCAAAGCAAAATCTCAAAAAAAAAACACATTGTTTTGAAATATTACGACTTTTGGATGCAGACGCAAGTGCTAAAACTCGGCTTGCTGTTTTAAACGAGAAGATGACTGCCATCGAGAGAAAGCTAAGGTAGATAACGCCTGCTTGTGGCTGTGGTTGGAATGAAGCTGATCGTAGCCGTTGTGAATGCTGTGCATCCTTCAGATACGTTGAGAATTCAGTGCGCAAGGCGAGAGCCACGAACGCAACAGAGTAGTGCAGCTTCTTTGCGATAAAGCTGAAATATATGAAGCATTAAACGCAATCTGCTGCTTCCTCAAGCTAACTGCTGTTGGAGCTGCTTGGCCGCGCTGGCATCCGAAAAGATCGATACCCTGCCCTTGATAGAGAAGTGGGGGGCATGCGCAGCTCTGCTGTATTGACGATGTCCAGTCGAGGAGAATCGGACCAGAAATTGGCAGGATCGACGTCCATCTCGGGTTTCTCTTCAACTCTGTTTTGGTTGTTGCCGGTGCTATCCATCACGTGCTGCATGAGGAACTGTTTCATTTCAGCTTCGATCGCGTCACTGTCTTGCTGTGGTTCACACGGCGACTCGCTTTTCTCTGTCTCCTGGTACTTTTCCTTGGGCGACGAGCTTGCTTCGTTATTCTGCTCGTGCTGCTCTTCCACCGCTGGTGTAAAATTCGATTCCAGACCACCAATAGATCCCGACTTTGACACAGATAGGACCGGGGCTGGCGGCAATGAGGTCTGCGTCTCCATCTCGCAACCGGGTGCAGGCATCTGAATACCAACGGGTTTGTTGTTGCTCATGAGCGACTCGAGGGGATCTGTACCCGCATCCACGCACGACCTTCGGATCAGTAGTGACTGCACCGTTCTCGCGCGATGAACAATTCTCGGGATTCGCTCCGTCTCAGTAGCACAACCCACATAAGCATTTTGTCGAATCTCCACCTTGGGGGTCGGGGCGCCCCTCTTGGCCGCGATTGCTGCTGAAATCGAATTTACAGGAGCCGAAGTGCGACGTTGGACAGGTTGTACCAGCTTCACTAGCTCAGCTGTATCCTTTCTGTCGACTGACTCTGCGGCTTCATCGGGTTTGCTTCCGACACGATTCAATAGTTGCTTCATTTTCTGCAACCGACCACGCACTTCCTCTTGAGCTCTGGCAAGTTCTTCTGTACTCGTTAGTTTGGTGAGATTGCCTGTGCAAAATGCAAATAGAAGACGATCGTCAACTGTAAAGGAAACACCGTAAGGTAACAACGAGCACATACCGATTCGAGAAGAAGGCGTGTGGAAAACCGGAGCGGATGTTGTCGGTCTTCCAATTGGAGTTCGTGCACGGGAACTACCAGGTCGGGATGCTGCTGATCCGGGACGATACGATGGCGTTGAAGCTCTTGAAGAGTTGAGAAGTTCATCCTGTGAGATGGTGCCTTTCTTCAGTTTTTCGCGCGAAATCTGCAACTGCGCGTCGGTGAACGCATCAAGCGTTTTCAGCTCTGGAAATGCCGTCATCACGTCGATAAGGTAGCTTGATGCGGATACATGTGCAACACAAAACACATTTTGTGTCAGCACTACTTTCCCTATTATCAAAGCATTGCCATTTCATGTACCTGCTGGAAAAACAGCATGGATTACCGTGCAGCCAGATATCTTGCAGTGCCTCACACTTCGCAAGAAGCGTGACCTGGGAGCTTGCTTCGATCTGATTATTTCGTAAGTCGACTGATTCAAGCTGAGGACATCGCGTAGGAAGCGAATCTAAGTCTGTGATGATATTGTCGTGTGCGTGAAGCTCATCCAGCTTTTCCAGTGGTGTGAGTAGGCCTTGAAAGTTGGATATTTGGTTCCCATTCACACGAAGTATCTGTGTAAAAACATCTTGCTGCATCAGCATTCAGCATATAATGATAAACCGAATTTAGACCCACCGCTAGGTTCGGAGGCATGACGCCTTGCAAGGTTGTCAGTTTGTTTTCCGACAGGTTGAGCTCTTCAAGCTTGGTGAGGTGAGTGAGGTTGCCCACAGATGTCAGTTGGTTCCCGCTGAGGTTTAAGTACTCCAAGTTGTTCAGAGCATCCAAACCCTGTAAGAATAAAAGGGTTAGCCACTCGGTTCATATTTTCAATAATTTAGAAGGGAAAAATAAACAAACCTCTGACGCAGCACCTTGAAGCTTATTGCGGCCTAGGTCCAGGTGAACTAGTAGCCGACATCCTCGAAGGTTCCGGACAGAAGAAATTTTGTTGCCGTTAAGCCAAAGATTCTTCAATCTACCCAGCGCTAAAAAGTCGCTTGAGATCTCCTCGATCCGATTGTCGTTCATCTGGAGCCCTTCCAGATTCGAGTTGCTACATAACAATAAAAAAAATAAGCTCAACATCCACACATAATCAATATCTCCACCACTCACGCCTTCAAGCCGATCGTGTTGTTGAGTTTGTTATTGTAGATCTTGAGCTCGCGCAACTCCCTGGCCGTGCTAACGTTTCGCAGCGACGTGATCTTGTTGAACGACACGTCCAGCGAGCACAGCTTCGGCAACTGCAGAGCAACAACAATCACATATCATAATGCACCAATACCAGCTCAGCAGAGTCCTTAAGAGCTATGTTGCTGCTGCAGGCGTACCTCCGACAAATTGCCGATCTCGCCAATCGACCTATTGTGCGCATCGATTGCGTATTTGCTCGAGTTGAGCTCCGTCGACAGCGCTCTCTGCACATACATACATTTAGCCAAGTCACCAAGCGTGTCATCTGCATAATACGAAGCAGGTATGCTTATACCAGTGCAGGGCCATCGAGCACTTGGATCTGTGTGGACTTGGCGTCGCCTCTCATCACCTTCGGTGTGTCGCTTCAAGGCATGAAGCAACAGCTGTTCATTAAATTTTAATTTTAACCAATTAGAACGCTACCTTTTGTTCAAACGATTCCCGCGCTCATAAGCCCACTGTCAACGAAGAAGCCACCACCAAAGGTACGGGTCTCTTTAGGCGATGAGAGCGACGTATACGAACTTACCAGGACGTTCGAACCGTGTGTGATATGTTAACTAACGTTGTAATACCCCTGAATTCGCTCTGGCAGCATGGAGGACACCACGAGCAGCAGCGCCGACACCAAGTTGGTCTTCACGGACTCGGACACGCCCAGCGCTACGTCCAACGCCGGCACCGACGCCTCGCAGGCCGATCTCCAGGCGCAACTTGCGCTCTTCCAGCAGCAACAGCAGCAGTACATCCAGCAGCTCGTACGTATCTCGTTTTCCCTCTTCTAAAAGGCGGCGCTGACGGGTTTGTTCTCCTGCTCTCTTTGTACTCGTGATTGCTGCTCCCTTGCGCAACTTTAGATGGTAAGGAGAACAGCTAATTGTGATATAGCGTGATGTAACTCGGCTAATGCATTTTATGTGTTATGTTACAGCAACAAACCAACAGTGAACAGCTTCGCGCTATGTACAATTCCAACGCCATGATGCAACCCTACATGGTAAGGCTTCGGTACATGTTTATACCGTAATTGACGTTCAGTGACTGACATCTTATGTGGTTGTTGTAGCTGACACAGTCGATGTTCCCGCGTCCTACGACTCCCAACTCGGCCGAGACGACGGAGGAGGAGCCAGTCTACGTGAATGCCAAACAATACCACCGTATTATGATTCGTCGGCAGCAGCGGGCAAAGCTGGAGGCCAAGCTAGGAAGCAACCGCCAGCGCAAGGCGTATCTGCACGACTCGCGGCACAAGCACGCCATGCGGCGGCCGCGTGGCCCCGGAGGCCGATTCCTCACCAAGGACGAGATTCAGGGCTTGAAGGACGGCACGATGGTGTTTGAAGACCTGCCCAGGAAGGCTGCCCCCAAGCAACAGTAAATCTGTTCTTCCTGAGGTAGCACACTCGCGTGGTTACGTCAGATAGCAGCACACTCATCTTATTTGTATTCCGTGACGTAAGCAATGAAAGCGGAAACTGCATTTTGTCCCTACTACTCGAGTTGATACCGGGACTTTATTTCTCCAAGGGACGGACATACGCCACTTCACCAGACTTCGACACGATGAGGCCGCACGGGCGTGTGCGCTGCGGTTTGTCTTCGAGTCCGAGGCTTGCCCAGATGCGGCGGTTTCCTAGTGCTGTCAGCTGTGCGCGTTTAGCTGCGATTGTCTCCTTGTCGAAGCTCTCGAGAGGTGCGTAGATGCTGTTGATGTGCAAGTTGTCTGACAAACACATATAGTTAATGATACAGAGGACGACGCCGTAACTAGTGCAGCCGACACAATCGACGTACTGTTGTCGGTAAGTTCTCCAGCTTCTTCCTCCTCTCCTGTGTTTCCGTCAGTCTTCAGACTAGAATCACGCTCAAACGAGTTGGTGTGACGCAGCGAAGGAGATTTGTCGGGTACCGAGGATGCATCCGCGATCGACGAAGGCGGGACTTCAGGAGACGGTGGGGCATCGTAGTCGGTTCTCCTGTACGAAGGTCGCTGGCCTGCACAAGAACAAAGCAAGAAACAATTAGCTCCAGAGCTCCAGACCCTGTTCACACATCAAAGCTACACTACCATAAGTATTCTTGGCCGGTGTACACGAACACGTAGAATTGCATGCACAATGCGAAAAGTGGCAGAACCGACCGCGTTGGCACACGCCCTTGTTTTGGAAGTCGTAGCACACACCTGTACCAGGCCCTTGGCTACCACCTGCTCCACTGCCACCACGTTTCTTCTTGCTTGGTGGAGCGAAGTCCTGTTCAACACATGGTAATCAGAATACAGACAGCAAACCACTGCGAAGAAGACGGAACGCTCTTACGTCTGACGTTGAAGGGGTGTCATGGCGACTCTTTTGTTGAGGTTTCTTGCTGGGGTCATCGGGGAAAAATCGCTCGATCTCGTCAAGCTTGATATCTTCGTCAATTGCCTTCTCAATCATCGCAAGGAAACTGCGCTCGAGCGGCATGCTGCGGTCTGGGCGGCACCGAATAAATTTCCAGCCACCTTTTCACGACAAACAGAAAAATGAGAGATCTTCATATAGGCAAACGCAAATGTCTTCGTCATACCTTTACGCCATCCGACGCCGCGATCGGTAGCGTTAAACTCCGTACTCCCAGAATCCCAGGTGCTCTTGTCATGTGATGGAATGTACGTTAGCCACTCGGGATCGTATACACACTCCACGATTCGCGAAGACGCTTTCTTGTCCTGTCGGAAGGTCTCGAAGTCATCTGATGCCACACATATCCACATATGATGAGTTCAGTCTTCATCCACACGATAACAAGGATCAAAAGAGTTTACCTGGTGCGAACGTAATCCAGTCGTGAAAGACCTGTGTGCGCTTGTCATGGACCACGAGCTTAAATCCCGGCTTCGGTGGACGTCCTCTCCATTCCACACCCAGCTGGAAGTCTGTAAGCAACACCGACGTCGGTGCCCAGTTGAACAGCCCCTTAGAGTATCCCGGTGTATACGGCAGCAGCACGGGTGTGAACACTAGCCCAGCATTCTGTCTTGTCTGGGAGACCCTTGGTATAATGCTGCGGATCACATGCCCCACACGGTTGATGGGGTACATGGACTGCAGCACGAGCTGGAACATGTCGGGTGGCTGTCCTTTGGGCGGCGGCAACTGCTTTCGTGGGCCCACCACGTCGTTCTGGATGAGCTTGAGTCGGTCCTGCAGCTTGGAGGTCATCACGGGGCTTCCATTGAGCGCCAGGATATCGTACAGTAACAGTGTGAGTACTGACTTGCTGCCATCTTTGTCGCACACCATGAGTCCGTCCAAAATGGTCCATTGATGCGGCACAACTGTGTTGCGGTCCACTCCGGGCTGCAGGCGATCGGGCCGCACGGGGCAGAAGAGCGTCACCTCACGGATCTCATAGTTCTGTGAGATGAGGTAGCAACGGCCCTGTACTAACAGTGCTAGATAACGCACGCCCACCGACTTCTCACACACGAAATAAGGGTGTTCGCCGATCTGGTGCTCGTTGCCACGCAGCATGGTTTGTGCCACGTTCATGGGCGCGCGGTCCAGCTCGTTCCAGCCCACGATGGCGTTGATCTGGCGCTGAAGCTGTTTCTTGGTGTTCATATGCACGGGCTGCCCTAGCTCCACGGGCACGCCCGCGATCGTCTGCGTGGCGGCAGCACTAGCAGCGGACGCCATTGCGGTGTTTTTGCGAACAGGATTCGAATTTAAACCCGAAATTAAGTGGCTTCGGTTTTAAACCAAACTTTTCGGCAATTCAACAGAAAAGTTGAAAATGGTGGCGAGAGATGCCGTGAAGAAGAAGACGAGCACGGTGGAGCACCAATATCTCATCAGTCCATTGCACTCGCAGTATGAGGAGGAGTTGGACCGCATCCGGACGGAGGGGGATCTGACACTTATCAAAGTGCAGACGGAGAGGAAGAACCTCCTGGAGTTAGAAGCCAAGCTGGCCGAGTTGAAAAAGCAGCTCAGAGACAGAAAGAAGACACCGAAGCAAGGAGAACATGTTGCTGAAGTTAAAGAACCCGCTAACAACAAGGGCCTCCTTGCAACATTGGTCATGTCGACTACAGGAGGCAAAGGAGGTGCTAAACACCAGCAGCTAACGACGGCCCCGCACTCGGAGAAGGGCTCAGAGGCTAACACAGTAAAGCGAGTCCCTACCAATACAGCAAATGGAAGGCAACTCCATACGGAAGAACGTCTTAAAGTTGCTATGGCTGAGCGCGCTATGGAGCTTCAGAAGCTGCGGCATGCGATCGATGAAACGCGGAGGAAGAGGCTGGACGCATTGGCGACTGAGAAGCAAATGCTGAAGGACATTCAAGAAGATGAAGAAGAGCTGAAGCTAGCACAAGAGGAGATTGCACAGTTGAAGCGACAAGCAGCTGACGTGAAGAACGAAATCGCTGCCACAGAACTGGAGTTTGACACGGAGAAGCAGACGTTTCGATTAGAACGCCAACGACTGCTGACAGAAGTGGAGGGGATTGTGAAAGCGGACAAACAAGGAGCTCAAGCTCAACCTGCTCCTGTATCGCATGTAAGTGCGTGTCGTTTGATTTATTATGTGCAAACCGAACGAACTCAAATGACTATGTGCATCTCTAGAAATACAGCGTGTTCCACAGCAACATCGCCCAACGTCGAAAACAAAATGTGAAGTGAGTGAACAGCTTTAAAACTTTCTGCTACTGCTACGATTATTTTAGGCTAATAGAAATGTGGTGGTCATGTGAAACAGAGCATCCAAATGGAAAAGGGTCAGCTTGGAGCAGAAAATCGTGTCATTCGAGCAGAAGAAGTTGCTCCTCGACCGCATCGTAGAGGAGACGAATGTCAAGAACCTAAGTGAGTTTATTCAAAAGTATAACAAGCAAGAACGCACCAAGGCTGAAGTTTTCGCACGAATCGAGGAACAGACTGCAACGAGTAGGCTTTTTGCATTGCTATCGAACGAACCTGTATTGATAAACTAACGGACTGTTCATTAGACGCCGCTCTTAACGAGTCCATAGCTCAGCTCACGGAAGACATCGCGCGTCTTACTGGGGCAGGAGAGGTCGACTCAACTGATGATGCAGAGAAACCTTCAGGTATTATTTGCTATGGATGCACCATATCCATCTGTTTTGATTTTTGAGAAACTTTTATTCCTCTTCATGTTTCTTCATAGCTGAGCTGCAAAAGGTTCTCGATGCAAATGACGTTCACATTAAGCGATGGATAAAGGACGCAGATGTCTTTGCTGAAGCGTACGTCCGCAACTTCATTCCCAGTCCTAGTGTTTGCGCTAATTTGATCTTCGATTCAGGGCGAAATGTCTTCGCGACCCTATTCACGATGTCTACAAAGAATTCTTCCCAAACGACCGTACTGAAGAAGTCTTCGACAGCACGGTAGGACGCGCTTGTCGTGTGGATGTTTTTTTCAGCAACTAAACCTTCATGGGTCCTGTAGGCAACAAGGGAATCGTGTACAACGCGTCGGATCGGTGCCATCGAAGAGCGTATTATGCAGTTCATCATGGCCAAAATTCTCGAAGAGACCGAAGCCTCCACCACACCGAATAACAGCGACACGTTGCGTCGTCTGCGCCAGTATCAAGGAAGAAGGGAGCAACGTGACACTGCTACGCCAGCCAAAGTGTGCAGCGTAGAGCCTCCTTCCACGCTCAAGCGTGGAAATAACACTCAGCGCCCCAAAGACGTCGAAGATGACGAGGGGGATATTGACAACCCAGTTAAAGATTTCGCGGTCATGCATTCCGAAGTTTTCCGTCAGAAACTCATCGCCTCATCAACCAGCGACAACCTTACCGGCAATACTGCAACAAACGTTTCCGGATCCACATCCACCGGCTCACCCACACGTAAGAACGCCACAACAGTACTCAACCTCTAAGCAAGCGCCTAGTCAGCCGCCTGGATAGGGAGGTGGACCCGATAATGAAAATGCGCAGACCTGTCATTTGATTTTTGTTCAGACGGTTTTTTTTTACTAAGGTTTTGTTCTCTTTTGTGTTTCCTAAATTACAGAACTCGTTTGTTTTTAGGGTACGAGTGATTCACTCGCATCCTAAAAAACGATTCTCTTGTTGCAGAAAAGTGGCCGAATGGAGTTAGTCACTACGGTAATTTAGTGTGGTGAATCGGCCGCGGTTGTGCTGTTGTGTCGTCTTGCCGCTGGTCCTGCGCGGCCTGTTGCAGCTGTACCAGCTTTCGCGTTAGCTGCAAAAAATTGCGAGCCATGCCACCAATCGATCTATCGCTAAAACTTAAGTTGTGGAGCCTGTAACACGCTGCGGACACATCAGCGCGATTCCTTTCCCGGTGGAGACGACTCGGGTCCCAAACGCGTCTCTCTTGATCCCTGCTCGCATCCGGCAGAAATCGAGCCGTGAAGGAGTGGCCCATCGGCCTATCCATCCTGGCGACATACATGTTGCAATGTAATCTGCGTGCGTACCAGTCTACATGTAGTAGGCTCAAGGCTTCGATGTCGAGTTTTGAATCGACTGCTGGGAAGTTGGGGACAGGAGCTGTAGACCCGTTGGCGCCTTGGTGGCAGTGATTGATCCATTTCGCGATCTTGACTGCGTCTGGTTTGCCGACATGACTAGGGTTTCCAAGTCGGAAAGGACTGGAGCCGCGCTGATTTTGTGGAGAATGCAAAAGATCAGTTGGGCGAGCTCCACTGTTCTTTCTACGGAAATCCAGATCGATAGAAGGCGCTAGATTGAAGACACTCGGAGAACCTTCCGCTGGGTTTAGACTTCCGGAGGTAGTAGGTAGGATGATCTGACGAGAAAGAACTGGGACGTCGAGAAGCTCAAAGTCAAGGATATCATCGTGTGTGGCCACTACGGCTGCGGTGGAGTCAAGGCAGCTATGGAGAACAAGCACATCGGAATCTTGGACACTTGGCTGCGCTCCGTTCGTGACGTGCACCGCAAGCACAAGGAGGAACTCGATGCTCTTCCAACCGAGGAGGCTCGTTATCGTCGTACGGTGGAGCTCAACGTCAAGCAGAAATGCCTCAATATTTTCAAGACGAACGTGGTGCAACACCGTTTCGGACGTCCCGACCAGCCTGGTATTCATGGCCTCGTGTACGACGTCAAGATCGGAGGTCTCAAGGAGCTCAAGGTCGACTACTGCGGATACCACGCCAAACTTGTAGGCGAGGACAGTCTCCATGCTTTTCCCGATGGGGAGCCCACCATGGGTTTGGCTCACCGACGTCGTAACGCAATCCTGGATCTAGCGGATGGCCTCGAAAAGGAACCAGGCATGGTCCGCATTCGCTACCTGGCTCGCATGCTCAAGCGCGAGGCGGATTTGTTCTCCCCTGAAGAAGTGGACGAAGCCATCAAGACGATCAAGGGCCAGATGGACGACCCCAATAATTCCTCCATGAACATCAAGTACCTCATTGCCTGCGCTGCAAGCATGTATCCAGACCGCGATTCGGGCAGCTGCTGTCTGTAAAGATATGTTCGCGAAGTGCTTGCGCATTGGACCGATGGAATATTAGTTTTAAAAAAAGTAATATAAAACATATCCGGTGGGGAGCTTTTTGTCACCGGCTACCGGCAGCTCTCTCATTCCATCTTTCGCACAATGTCCCACAATCACAAAAATAAAGAAGACCCTGACAACTCAGACACCTGAGATATCGTCGCCGACTCACAAGAGCTTGGAGACTTTTACCCGACCGACTTCGACATCGTTGCGGAAACGCAAGACCCCGACGATGAGGAGAGTTTGAGTCAAGGTTTATCTGCGCTGACTGTGGCTGACGCCCCCAAGAGAAAGAAGACCCGGACAAAGAAGGCCACGCCGAAGAACAAGAAGACGCAGACGAGGACAGACAAACCGCAGCGACAAAAGTCATCCGATACGATTTTGGAGAAGGCGTTCACGAAGGGAAAAGGCTACTGCAGTGTGGTCTGCCGACTCGATCTGTTCGGACTCTCTTCTCGGCGAGGAGATCGGGCGTAGTGCTCACGCGATGAAGCAGATCCAGATGGAGGCGTGGCACCTCGTCAACCTTCACACGTTACGATGCCTCGAGAACGAGCTTCCTCTTTCGGACTATAACAGCAAGACTTTCTTTGACCATTGCTGCGCGGGCGTCTCCACGACCAGCCAAACGTGTCTTATCGCGCGAAAGAACCCTGATCTCTGGGAATCCATCAAGATCTACCAGTCGCAGCGAGAACGTACTGGTCTGAGCGAGGTCGACCACTTGACCGGGTACAGTGAGCTGAAACACGAACTTCGTGAGCAGATGGTGGTGAACGCCGGAGTGATGATCCGTGAACACTTTCGCAAACGCTTGAAGCTCTACGTGGATATTACGTTTGGAGGTCTCGACAGCACCCTGACGAAAAAGCAAAAAAAAGAAAAGGCGGATCTCGTGAAAACCATCATGCGCGCTTGCTATTCGGTCGATGAGACGGACATAGCGGAGGCGCTGCAGATTCGAGACGTGCTAATGCCGGGTGATACCGAGTGGAGTGAGCAGTGGGTCCCATGGCCAGACCGTATCAAGGAAAACGGAATGGCGTTCTACGTTCGGTTGTTGTGGGAGTTTCAAGATGTGATCGAGAAGCGCATGGAGGAGATTCCCAATGAAAAGGGGGTGCGAGCGTTCTCACTGTTTCCGGTATCTACGACCTACTCGAGAGCCCATATCAAGATCAACGGGTCGACCTCAGCGGGATTCTACTCGCGGATTCGGCAACGCGTCGAAGGCTACCGCTGGGCTCTTCCTAATATCGCGTTATCGGTGACCTCGTTTCAGACGAACCGATGGACGGTCATGCGTAACGCGTTTGATATCGCTCGATTCGAAACCAGACTTCCTGGATGTCCGCTGACGAAGACAGAGTTCGCGCAGTTGCCGGTCGAGGAGAAGTACAAGCATGCCAGTCACCTCTTCGCCAACCAAGTGGCGACCGACGGCTACGGCGCGTCCGTTTTACTGTGTCGACCAAAGACTGAAGCAGAGAAGTCTGGCAAAAAGTCAATCGAGGGCCCTGTCGTTCCGCCTGGATATGTACCGACCGTCGTGATCGGGCTCGACCCTGGCATGCGAGCGATTTGCACTGCGGCACGAGAAGACTTCCGATCGGAAGAGCAGCAGACACGACATCGGCGAAGAAGACGGAAACGCCAACCGAGACGTCCGCAGCGGAGGCGTGGATCGACGAGGAAGAGGAAGAGCAACCGGCCTCACTGGATACGAAGGCCTAAGGCGCCGCGCCATCGCAACGGTCGAGACATCATCAGCGTTAGCACGCGCGAGTACCGTCACTTGGCAGGGTTCAACCGTTTTTCGAGCGTGGAACGAGGGCCAAAAGAAACGTCAGCCGGAATACCAAATGACCATCGGTGAGATGCCCTCGTTCAAGACCGCGAGCTACGAGCAGTACCTGGAGCGACTGAAGTACTTCTGGCATCACGTAGAATTTCTGATGCAGTTCTGCGTGAACCACCCGTTCCTCAAGTGGAAGTTCTTCCAGAAGCGGATGACGCGGGTGGCGGTCGACGAGATAGCGAGGCGCATCATTCCGACTGTAAGCAGGCTCACGTGGGTAGCCTACGGGGACTGGAGCCGACGCGATGGCATAAAGGGTCACGCGCCGAGTCCAGTAAAGGGGTTGAAAGAGGCGTTGCGGAAGCGCGCTACAGTGGTCTCCATGGACGAGTTCAGGACGAGCAAGCTCTGCTCGCAGTGCCACCAAACGCTTCCGGCAGTTCGCTACTCTGTGGATACGAAGCTCCCGAAACGGAAGAAGTGCAAGGGCGTGGTGTTGGTCCGCAACCGAGCGGAGGTGGAGTTCGAGGATAAAAAATGTCACGCGGTACTGCGCTGTGGTCAGGAGAACTGCGAGGCTCGATACTGGGATCGAGATGTGAACGCGGCCATCAACATGGTAGACCTGCTCAAGAGCGAGGTGCTAGGACGCGGACGCATGGAGCCGTTCAGAAGATCGTAGACAACAGAAAGAAGAAAAAAAACGTGGAGATGAGAAAATCTCCACCTAGGTAAGGGAAACGGTCAGTTTCGTAGCCCTGACCAGTTTAGTAGCCGTGTCATTTTCAGCCTATTAGACCGCATCATACAGCTGGAGACATTTTTAATTGGTTAATATTTAGTCAGCCAGATTTTTGCTGATCTCCTCCAGCAGTTTATACCAAAGCCACTCCTCGAATCTTCTTAATATGGGGCAAGCATCGCGCAAAATACGGTGATAAAGAGCTTGACGACGCGGTCCAGGCTGTACTTGCTGGTGAACAACTAAAGGCAACAAGTAAGGAGAGAAACATCGCGCATAGCACGCTGAAGAAATACGTTGCTGCTGCCTGCAAGAATGCTCCCCTCGAGGCGAACCGTGGAATTATTTTGGTGTGCTTACCACCAAACGGAACACACCTACTTCAACCGCTGGATGTGGCAATTTTTTCATCTTTTTAAGAACAAGTTGAAAGTACTGACCGAAGGAGTGCTAGAAGTATCAAGCGCGGGAGGTATAGACCAAGAAAAAGCGCTATGCTTAGCGGCGTTAGCATGGGACCACCCGCATCTTGGTTCCGCAGTTGCGGTATCTTTCCGCTTTCTCGAGTGAACATGCACGCCAAATTGAACAACTTCAAGCACAACGGCTTACCGCATTTGTCAAGATTTCTGAGGTTGTGCAACAGAAGATTCTTGTGCTCCCTGCAGCAAGACAGATCGAAACTGGGAAGCGTAAGCGGGCGAAACGTCCGGACGTATTCTTGCACGTGAGAGTCTGAAGGAAGAGACTTAAGTTCAAAAGGCGAAGCCTGGATGATGTTGTAAGCCCACCGCGCGAAAGGCGCATGCTACTCCAGTACAACAGCCTTCACAAGCACAGTGGGCTCTGGAAATACGGGTTCAGCCTCGACAGTAAGTGTGGGTTCAGCATCAACACGAGGCCTGTGTCTAGCTTGACTCTTACAATTGGATAAACTAATGCATTTCATGTGATTTCGTTTTTATGATATTCGCGAGGGTCTGAATGAGACGGAGTCGTTCGCCGTAATGCCCTTTCTCGTGAACCGAGGCATACTTTAATGAAGTCAAGGAGGCTACTAAACTGACAAGAACACCGATTAGCCGGATCACAATGAAACCGTCGAAAGAGGCATCTACCCGCAGAAATCGATGCTTAAAAAAATCTCAAAAATCAGCCTGTTCCTCCTCGTTATAACGATACCCGTCATTTCTCAATCTGATCCTTGGTTGCGAAGATATCGTAGATGCAATGACAGTACCTGATCGAGGCAACTAAACTGACCGTTTCCCTTAGACCAGACCTCGATATTGCAGGAGGCGAGAAGGAGGTGATAAAAAAGGCAAATGAGTTAACTTACCAGTCACTAAATTCCCTCGTATAATGACCGTCGGCACTAACCAAAAAAATCTAAAATGACAGACAAGGTCAAGCCGGAAGCTGCGGCTGACGCTGCCGCGGAAACAGTCATCTTCATTTCTGACGGTACGTATCGACCCCCGCATCACGCCCAGTTAACCCGCTAGATTCTACACTATCTCGTCGTGCTTCATTCGCCTTCTAACTCTCGCTACCCTCAGACGAACATGGCAAGTCCAAGTCTCGCACTCGACCACGTCGTGCCGCCTCTACAGGCTTCAGCAGCATCCTCAGCGACAGTGACAGCGAAAGTGACATCAAGCTCGAGGAAATGCTGAGCTCCGTGAGTTCAAACCCCAAGTCTAGCAGCTCCAAGACTGCGCCGCGCCCCACCCGAACCACGTCCAATGCGCGCAGTCGTTCTATCACGGGCTATTTCTCCCCGGGAAAATCACCAGAGCGAGCGCCCAAGCGACGTGCGACGACTAAAGCTGCGTCGACTCCTAGCACGCCTCCAACGAACCGATCGGGCGGACTGAAGCCCATTACACCTTCGTCGACACTCAAGTCGTCCATGAACGCGTCGCTGGTGTTCGACATGGTCACTTCGCTAAGTACGAACGATCCAGGTGTGGCGATTGCCACGCTTCGCAGCATTGTGGTGCTTGGCAAAGAGTATCCGTCCGATTTACTCTACGCTGAGCTCATCGACCGCATCCAGAGCCACGAAGCCATCGCGTACAATGACGCAGTGGCCATCTATGCCGCACTCGTGTTTGTGTTCGACAAGGCGGCGTCATGCAGCTGTGCACTGACGTTCCCGAACCAGTGGGGGCCTCTGGCGACGGCACTACAAGAAGTGAGTGGAAATGGACGAGTTGGAGACGATGGAGAACCCAAAAAGGACGAGAGTTGGCGTCGCAACTTGCTGGTGGCGCAGTTTTTCATCTACTGTTTCCAGCAAGATATGCACGCTGGTCGCTCGCGGTATGAACGTCTCGAAGGGAAAGCGTGGGTGTTCCGAACTCGATTGTTTTGTCTGTTGCAGAGCGATAGCATCGGTTCAAGCTCTGCGAAGGCCCGTGCCAAGTCGCGTACCAAGGCCACCAAGATGCGCAATAACAACCTCATCTTCCAAGCGATTGGCTGGGGACTGCAGCTGTGGAAGCGTGTGTACGACGAAAACAGGCCGAAGAAGAAGAAAGACAACGAAGAGACGAACCTGTTCCTTCAGCAAGAAGGCGAGCAGGCCTGCTTGGCAGTGGTGCGTCTCATCGAGATGTTGTACCTGTGCACGGACCAGCAAGTCAACGCACTCCAGCGAATTCAGGCTGGTCTTGGAGATCTGAAGCAGCCTACGCGCATCAAGTTCTCTCAAACTTTACAGTCTCCTGCTTTACGGACGCAACTGGCGACTACTATGATCGGGTTATCGAACAAGTCGCGAAGTAAAGAAACGGAGTGGTACGAGTGCAATGCGCTCGGTCGCGTCCAGCTTGCGATGAATCCAGGTATGTAGATTAATGTTATGCTTGCTTTGGATAGGAGTTAATACTGACACCTGTGCTTGCTTCAGATACCAGCAGTGACGTCGCGCACACTGACGGCTACTCGTGGTCTCACTTTGACAGCTTTATTAATCAGAAGCCACAAAGCAACCTGACGAAGCTACTCCAAGAGATCTCGCGCATGCAAAACGACTAGATTCGATGGTGTTTATAGTAATGACTACTGTTTTGTTTAAACTTGGGCACACTGCTCAGATACGCTTCACCACACAGCACTACTGCCGTTGAATGCTGCCGACGATCCAAAGACAGTGTCATCCGTGTACACTGATACAACCCCGCCGCTGACATCGTAAAAACATACCAGATCGGTCAGTATAAGACTTTTTAAGCTCAAACTCGGCATCGCATGGCCACGTACTTGTCGGAAACTGCGAGATACACTCCTCGTTCGTAGGAAAAGTCACCGCTCGTTTTGAACGAAACCTGTGGCTGTCGGCGATGCCTTTAGAACGTCCAAAGTCAGCAAATATTTGCGTGAAATAGGATGGGGTTTACACGTACAGGGTGATCTGCTCCAAGCTGCTCGCTGCCCCATTGAGACTCGCCATCGAAAACCTGGCAGCAAAAGCAAACACTCAAGTGAACACTGACAAAGGATTATCAGAATATCAAATCGTACCCGCCACGACCAAATAGCGCAAACTTGTTGGACTTGGAACGTCGGATTTCACCCACACCTGCCAAATTCGACTCGATCAGCGAGGTGCTAGAAGTCACACCACGAAACGTTAATCATGTACTACAAAACAGGCTTGCATACAACGTACCAAGAAGTTTGTCGAGGCATGCGGAGGTCAACAAAGGCGACATGACCTCGCTCGAATCCGAGAGCGACGTTAAAGCTGCTCAGGTATTCGTGTGCGAAGAGGCCGCCCAATGTGCCCACGTTCTGCATTACATCCGCACAAGTAGCGAAGTTAGTACAAAATTTCTTCTGCGACTACTTTAAGAAGAATCACTTACCAGATAATTGGAAAGAGGCGCTTGGAGCTGTGGCGAGCGAACCCGAGTATCCGCGACTTGAAAGTCCCCTCCGTCGGTTGTCCAGCTCACATGAGAATCAGTCGGTGACAAACGAACGCTACTCACGACGTCCTTCGCGTCAAACTTGCCGATGACAGCTGCAGTCTTTGGGTCTCCTTGGTTTCGGAGATCGGTCAAAACCACAGTTTGGTCGAACCCTGTTGAAAGAGAGTCCATAAGTACAAACAATCAAGTTGAAAAAGAGGCTTAGCGTTGCTTACCACCGGACAGCACGTGCGAGTTCGTGGTAGGCGAGACAGCAAGCTCTCGAATTGTGTCAGAGTGAACCGGATTGATTGGATCTGCACGACATTTAGGTTCGTGAGTAAACGTTCAACAAAGTGGCCTGAACAAACCTACCTTGCAGCCTGCAGGGCCCACCGATAGAGAGATCCCCTAACTGAATGAGATGGATCTCTTTTCCGATTGCGACAATGGCGGCTTGCGCCCCCATCCAGTCAATGTCACGAACCTCCTGTAGAAAGAATAAGTTTGATGTCAGAGCACAACTCGAATCCCCTCCTTAGCGAAGTTGCATACCTGTTCCACCATGATGTGGGCTGGTGGCTGTGATCCGGTTGAGGACAGGAAATTTGTCACGAAAATCCTGTTCTTCTCACCGGTTGGCGTTGAGAGATCTGCGGTGACTTCTGTGCCCACAATCAGAAGACCGTCCTCGCGAATGATAGGCTTCGACAATGCTAGAGACAACAATTCATAGCGTTAAATGAAATGCCACTAAGTAGATGAAAAATGGGGAGAATTTCGTACGAAAAGGATTGCCGTCCTGTCGCGTCTCGAAGGTGATATAGTGACTTGGGCTTGAAAACGCTGAGAACGTTGGCTGACTGTGCATCAGCAACGGCGAGGGTAGCAATGCCCCACCACCAAACATGCTGATGACGAAAAAAAGTCATGCCACAAGAGACAAATTAGCAAGAATTCTTCACAATAGGGAAACAGTCAATGAGGATACTCACTCTTCATACACCGGCGGCAGATTGGCCGACGGAACAGGCGACGGTGTTAAGGTCGTGGATGCCGTGGGGGTAGTCGTTGATCGAGCCGGGGACATAAACCCCGATGTCGACTCTGCAATTTCATGGTCATAGGACGGATCGCTGTAGCTCTCCAGCTTTGTGTGAGAACCGCCGATGATATCCCAAAAACTAGCCTCACTGTCTCCATCGCCGCTGGGCTGGGCAGCGAATGCTGCCGTACCGGCGTCCTCCATGTCTTGGTCATTGTCTGCATTCTGGTCCAGGTTTGCCACTCCCTCGACCAACGCAACAGGGATTGGTGTTGTCGCCTCTTGCTCAGCAGGTGACTGTGGTGAGGCACCAGTGGACGGTGACGGCGACGTGGAAGGAAAAGGCATGGGAAGACTCGCACCTGGCTGGCAGGAGGTTTGAAAATGAGGCAGCAACGAGCATTGGGACTGCTACAGACTTTCCGCAGCAAGAAAGTGCGAGCGAACAGGTCTCCATCATGGACTATGCCAGACCCGATTCTCTGGCACTCGAGTGAAAGCGGCGGACATTGATCTCCACGCCTTGGTCACATCCGTTCATAATAAATGACGAAGGTAATTTACGAAGAGAATGGATAATTGCCATCTAGTCCATCAAAGTCTCATCGCAACAAGGTCTGCGTAACATCAATCGATGTGGCGGATTTGAGCCAATCACGTCCATTTGCAAGAAGTGTGCAAATGCTTCATCGAAAAAGTTGCAGTTCCTGGCGATGGATCTCAACACGGCGACGCCCCGTGAGCTACAGCAACTACCCGGTGTGGGCTGCGTAATAGCGCGATTAATCATCGAGTCACGTCCTTTCTCCTCTGTTGAGGATCTACTACGAGTGAAAGGCATCGGCCCCGTCAAATTCGCAGCCATCACAGCTGAAAATCAGGTTTACGTGGACGAAAAACCGGAAACCGAAGCAAACGCTAAACTCAATGCAAATTCCACTAAAATTGACCTGAATGCCGCGTCCAGGAGACAATTGCAGCAACTTAAGGGAGTGGGGCCGGTTCTTGCCCAACGGATCGTCGATGCCAGGCCATTCCATCGCAAAGAAGATCTTTTGGCCGTGAATGGCATTGGCACGAAGTCTTACGTGAAAATACAAACGGGGGCACATGTGAGAGCAAGTTCTGACTCCCTACAAGGGAAAGAGACTGGAGACGATAACGGTGAAGATAGTGGAGAAGAAAGGAGAAAAAGTGACGAGAATTTCCACATTTGTCGGGAGATTGAGAGTGATGTACGTGGAAATATTTTTCCAATGTGGAACCACAATGACGGTGACAATCGCGCGTTAATTGTGGCGAGTTGGAACATCCGCAACATTTCGCGACGAAAAGAAATGTTTTTACTCCAGCGCATTGCCGACATTTTGGCTGAATTCGACATTGTCGCGCTGCAGGAGGTGAGGGATTTAATTGTGCTGAAAAGACTGAAGACGATGTTACCTGGATGGGACTACGTGGTATCTGAACCGGTGGGGCGCAAATCACCGGGAACGAAGAAGAGGGTCGAGCGCTACGCTTTCTTCTACAGACGACGTGCTGTTCAGCTCGTTGAGAAGTGCTGGCTACTCGAAGGTAGCAGCGACGTGTTTACAAGGTTACCGTGTGTTGCATCTTTTCGAGCGTCGAAAAAATCGGGACTGCCGGATCTGGAGCTCGCACTAATGACCGTGCACGTTACTTTTGGTGAAAAGGAGAGCCGCCACGCTGAGATTGCGGAGATTAACCGGTTGGCGAGTGAGTTGACTGCGTCTGTGCCCAACAATAGGAAGGTAGCAGTGCTGGGAGACTTCAATTTGTCACCGCAGGACGTGCTTGGGAGCCTCGGATCGCACAAGATGGCGCTGATCCGCTCCCCGCTTTCGACTACAGTGTTCGGTAAACTGTACGACAACATTTGGCTCGATCGTGCAGACTTCAGTACCAGCAACGACCATGAACGCAAATATTTCGTGGACAGCGGAGTGCTTCGTGTTGATTGGCGATACTATCCTCCTTCCAAGAGTAGTCGTCTTTCCGCGCAGAACGCGATGGATACGATGCTCCCTCGACTACAGACGTATATGTCGCGTGTGCAATGCGGCTACGAACTATCGGACCATTGCCCAGTTTGGGTTGCGTTCGCTGCAGCGAGCAAGCGCAATGGTAAAAAGTAATTCAGAACGGACGTGAGCTGGATTCGAGCTTGAAGAGCGTTCGTGTGCAGCGCTCCAGGCTGGAGTCCAGCTGGCGATGCTGTGGTGTACTAACAGACAGATTCACAACATCTGGCTCGTCGTTCAGTGTCGCCAACGAAGATGCCTTTCGGACAGAGAAAAACATACACATGTGATAATTCCTAAAGGCCCATGCTGCTATCTACTCACTACATCTACATGACCTTCGAAGCTCAGTCCGGATACTCGCCTGCTGCGATTTCGGAGCGCATCGTGATCGACGTGTCGGACTTTATCACTTGCGTCATACAAAATGGGCATACGATCGCCTTCGCCCAGTAGAGCTTGTTGTCGGGGCCGATATCCGCGATTTTGTGGGAAACTCGGCACGACTTGCACACAAACTCCCCGCACAGCATGCAGTTGTATCCCTTGCGGACCGTAGGCGTCTTCTGACAGACTTTGCACTCATTGATGCTCGAGATCGAAAGCATACCTGAGTCAACACCTTTTTTCCTTCGCTCACGAAGCGCCCAACGCAACTTCTTCATCTGTGCCACGTAGAAAATGTTAATACAGGACTTGGATATGGAAACCAGCACCATGTGCGTGAACAACCCACGGGCTCGCTCGAACGGAATGGCTAACACTCCGCGTCCGTGAATCTGCACGGTGTCCTTGTCAGCCTGGCGCATGAACAGGATGGCGGCCACTTGGCCACGGGAATGCGTCGCAAGCGGAGGGGTTAAGTGCGGGAAATCGATGGAATGCAAGAGCTGGTAGCTCACACGGTCACCGTTACTCAACGTCGTAAAGCCCGTGGCTTCGAGGTAGATATGGTCGTAGCTCTTGAGGAAGGTCCGCATGATCGGGGGGGGGGGGTTCTCCGTCACGCGCCAGCGGATAGTCAACGATGTAAACGGATCGGCGTCCGTCACGTTGTCGATGAGAGCGAGCACGTTGCACTCCTCGATCTTGTCGTCAACGTACACAGATTTGGTTCGGAAGACTTCCGTCGTGAGGCTCATGGCACCGTAGACACCGTCTTCAATCGTGCCGTCCTTGAATCCGACGGAGCGAATGTCTGCCACGTCCAGAGACGTCAGCTCATCGCTCTTAGTGCTGCTCATGCTTGCACTGGTGTCGGACGTGTCGCGGCGGAACCGCTTGGTGGCACCGAATCCTCGAAGACCGTACTTCTCACGACGACGGAGAAACGTCTCGACCTGTTCGTCACGACGCACGAATCCCCACTGGTGCTCTGGGAGCACTCCGTTGTTGACGAAGAGGAACTCCTCAAATTCCTCTAAATTCACAGCCACCAAGTCCTTGGCAAGCTGGCGCAAGAGGTCCTTCTCCTTCGGTGACAGCTCCATCGGAGGGTATGGATTCTTGAAGGGCTCACGAGTCGAGCGGCTGCGGAACTCCTTGAACTCCATTGAGTCGATGCCGAATGAACAATTGCAGGGGCTATGGATTTGTCACGAGCTTGCGAGTGTCGGAATGAGCCCTTGAGCATGCAACCAGTTGATGGAGGGACAAGTGAGACCAGCCTGGCTGTAACCGGAAGAGGAGGGGATCACCGAGGTTGCATCGGCATTTCGCAGCCGATTTGCTTATCGACGTTCGAACTTCGCAACTTAAGAAGTTCGTATTGCGAACTGATCATGCTGGTTGCCAGCCTGGCGGTCAGGTTGACCCTCACGTGTCAAGTTTTGGCAATCGAACGCTTGGTGCGCACATGCTTAAGGATTTGCAACGTCTTAAACTACACAAAATGCAAGACGAACTTGCTTCCGGACCTGTCTGTTGCAATGCTAAGAACGGGACTAGAGGAAACGGCGAGGCGGCGCTCGCGACACTGTCATCGACCAAGACGAACTGGAATTTTGACTTCCGCACAGTTTTCGTCTGCAACGAGACTTCAATTTCGACAAGGGGCGAGGGATGCTGTGGAATGGCGAAGCCCTTCGGGATCGGCACTAGTTGAAGCGGTGCAACAATGGGGCGCACCCTTATTGAGGCGAGCTGACTAGGCCGCCTCCCTATCGAGGCGGCTGACTAGGCACCTCCTTCTCGCCTCCTGCAATATCTAGGTCTGGTCTATCTAGGTGGAGATTTTCTCGTCTCCACGTTTTCTTTTTCTGTTGTCTACGGTCTTCTGAACGGCCCCATGCGTCCGCGTCCTAGCACCTCGCTCTTGAGCAGGTCTACCATGTTGATGGCCGCGTTCACATCTCGATCCCAGTATCGAGCCTCACAGTTCTCCTGATCACAGCGCAGTACCGCGTGACATTTTTTATCCTCGAACTCCACCTCCGCTCGGTTGCGGACCAACACCACGCCCTTGCACTTCTTCCGTTTCGGGAGCTTCGTATCCACAGAGTAGCGAACTGCCGAAAGCGTTTGGTGGCACTGCGAGCAGAGCTTGCTCGTCCTGAACTCGTCCATGGATGTAATGGGCCAACGCTGTGCCCACTACTTCGGCTTACACGTTAGCGCACGTGTACGAGGAAGCGTAGTTTGCTTAAACTTAGATTAACTATACTTTCGTCCGAAAGTATAGATTTACTAAAATAAGAAAAGCTAAAAGCCGTTTTGGGTTAAAATGAGAACTGTTATTTATGATTTATGTCTGGACTGGGTTCCTCCTAAAACTGATATCCTATATGAAAGGTATTCTGCCATCCGATGGCTGTCAGAACCCTGCTAATCTAATTGGTAGAAAGAAATGCTTATCTACCAATAGGAAGCCTAAATGCATACAGACCAGCGGTCTGC
>QOKR01000679.1:0-18483 GCA_016880985.1 Phytophthora idaei
GAGTTGGTTGAGGCGACCGGCCACCGCGAAGCGGTAGTCGGTCTCCCACATGCCGCGGGGTCGTGTGAGAAAGCCGCTCCCAGCACCACCATGGGAGCGGGCGGTCTTGCCTTGGTCCTTCATCGCGAGGCCAGGGCAGATGTGTAAATAGACCGATTTCTGCTGGCGTTTGTGTCGTCCCAAACCTCATATTTTGTCACATACATTCACAAAAAGATCAACTTAAAAAATAACCTGCTCCCGACCCAGAATCTGGCGGACCCCCCCCCCCCCTCTCCTTCCGCCAGATTCTGGGTCTGAAGTTTGAGTTAATCCAACCGTGAGAAACGGTATCCTGAAGAAACAGATCGTATATATGGTCCAGTTTACCTCGATAAAGTGACGTTTCCTTTTACCCGCATTCACCTTTGATCTTCACCACCGCCATCCGTCGTCTTCTCGGCAATCTTCTTCTCACCGTCAACAGCGGACGTGATGCCTGGAAGTGGTGGTCGCTGGCTCTGAAAACTACTCAAAGCACGATGTAGGGATTCTACTCGATCAAAAAGAGACGGCGCTGCCAACTGGGCACAACGAATGGGATGCTGTCCTTGAAGAGTATCTCACCTACACCAACGAATTCGACCGATCTGCGCGTGATGTGACGTCCACCAAGAAGAAGTTCAGGAAACATCTTAACTGTGGAAAGCCCTCTCGAGACCCGAGTTGCCCTGAAATCGTACGCCGAGCGCGTAACACTCAGCGCGACACCAAGGAAAGAGTTTATCACGGATCAAATGTTGACAGCGGAGAGGAAGGACGGCACCCTCCACGTTTTTTTGACGGCGCCGCTGTTGATGCTGATGAACCTCCAGGAGACAACGAGGAAGGGTCGGAAGTTGCTGTAAACTCTCCGACGGCCAGCAGCATCGCCGAGAACGATCAAAGGCAAAAATATGCTGCTGATTGCTTCTCGATGTCGATGAGCGACAACTCACAACCAACTGGCGCTTACACTGTTGCGCATTTGGGGGGGGGGGCTACGGAAGACCGTGACACAGTGGGGCAAACTGGTACCGTTTGCTGCAGATAACGACACCACACAGACCGCGTATTCTTCTACCGATTCGAGAACAATTCGTGCGACCTCACGTCATGGACCTGTAGTTTACTCACAGAGTGATAGCACATCGTCGCATAGCCAGTCCCGCCGACAACCGGCTCTCCGTTATCAATCCGAAAATTACGGTGAAGATGCTGAGCGACCTCCTGTTACTCAACAAAAGCATCCAACCACCAGTCGAGATTCGGCTCATCGGACCCGGCATAGTCGCACACGAGAATCAAGCGATACGATCGTTGCCTTCTATGTCTCGAAAAATCATCTTAGTGGATGCTTCGTAAAGTATAGCGATAGCTGGGTCATCCCCACGCGAAAATATTTCCGTAAACGGTTCGAATTTGGTTGATACCAACTCGGCGTGTTCGCAATTGATGTAGACGCATGGAAGCCGCCAGTGTATCAAGCCGGTACTTGTGATCATCGGCAGGAAGCGGTATCTTGACGCGAGTAAACGCACCCTGCAGAGTTCTCATACCGCACTCGGCTGCTTGGCGTGCCGATCCCCGCCACTCCAGCAAACGTAACACACTTGAGCTCTTCTTCAGAGATGTTTTAATCCGTCCATGCGTGCTAGAGTCGTTGGGCGAGAACGCGGTATCAGCAATAGCGTGGTAACCGCCCGGTGTTCGGCGAAGTAGTTTGTCGTACTGGTGCCGTGCAACTGCGTCATCGTTCCAGCTTCCAGGTGTGTCTAAACAGCAAAAGATCAGGCCGCTATCCAGAGCCATTGCCAGCACACTTGAGTAATAATGACTGCAAGTCCACTCGTTCTAGTACGAGTTTTGCACGTTTTTCTCATTGGAAATCACCATGGGGATGTTAAGACCACCCACGAAGCAAAATCGCTGCGCTAGAAGCGAATGCGGAAGCCTTTTCATCTCAGAATATTCTTCAAATTCAGTTTCCTCCCCTGGTCAACGAATTGTTGCATCAGGCATTGTCTCCGGGACTTGATTGAGAATCTGTAGCAAAATTCAAAGTACCGACTGCAAACAGAAGGATTCACTGCAAAAATCGGCTGCAAAGAGTGCTCCCGCATTGTTTAACCGAGATAGTGAAGAAGCAGCGACAGAGCCGCTGCTGGTGAAAGCGAGTGGCGATCTGATTTGGCTCGCCGTCGTCGTCGGTTCTTGGAATTGGAGTTGAGCTCCAACTGAAGCCAAAGTACACGGTTGGTTTCCACATCATACTCTATACGAGCCGATGTATGCATCTTACATGGGTCAAAGTGCTGTAGAAGATAGTGGTAGGAACTGACGTCGAAACGAGTTGTCTTAATGAAGACCATATCGTTCCCTGCTTCATAGATGACGGCTTTTTAGGGTCTCTCCAAACCACGCCGTGTCATGCCATGGCACGAAATAAGGCCACCTGATTGAGTAAGATTTTTATGGGCTAGGGACGAAATGCCATGGGCGGCAAAACGTCAATTCCACCAAACGCAATTTTGCCACACTGCCACCACGGTAGTTTACAATCAATGGGCGGCAATCTTCGTCGAACACATAGCCGCACGCAAAAACATGGAGGTCAGATAGGCGGTGGCTCTCGGGCTATTGCTGCTGGTGTTGGCCCTCCTGGGCATTCCTGCTGGTACACATCATCGCTGTCTTGAGCGGCAGCGACTCAATTGGGAGAGCCACGCGCAGATACTAGAGGAGGAAGGAGAATTTCAAAAGTGCTACAAGATGTCAAGGGCCTCTTTCATGGCGCTCAATGCCAAACTTGAGCCGTATCTCCGGGTGGAGGATCGACAGTCACGGTGCCGTGCTGGCATCTAGCCGATAACACATATTACCAAGCTGCACATGCTGCTGCGGTGGCTCAGTGGCGGATCTAACCATGCCATCCGCTCAATAAGTGGAGTTAGTGTGTCGGCATTTTATGATTGCATTCACGAAGTTGTGAAGCGATTATCGCGCATCCTGATTTGCAGCTACAATTCCCTACAACCGTGGCTGCGCAGCGTCATTCGGCAAGGGAATTTATGAAGCTCAGTAACTCCAAAGTGATGAAAGGCTGTGTCCGAGCTGTTGATGGATGGTTGCGCTCAATTCGGGTGCCTAGGAAGAAAGAAGTAACGAAGGTTCGACTGTTATTTTCTGGCTATTACCAGATATATGGAGTGAATTCACAAGTCTACTGTGACCACTACAGTAGTTTTACAGCAGTGACGTGCTCGAGTCCAGGTGGAACTGGAGATGCAGTGGCATATCTTAAGTGGAAGTTGTCTTCGGTTGTAGATGCGCGGCAACGCGTACAGCAACACGAACAGGTTTTTGACTCCGTTCCCAAAGACAAGAATTGCAACGGCGTATCATGACAGCTTCAATTCCTATTTAAGTCAATTATGTATCCAGCTCGAGATGGCATTTGGTTTGCTAGTTTTTAAATGGCGTGTGTTTAATGCACCATTGGAGATTTCGTTCAATAGCGTTCCGCGTACGATACTAGCGGCGTGTATCTTGCACAATAGGTATATTAATCAACGTTTGCATGAAAATACCAACTATCGAGTCGAGGAGGATGAAGTCTTAGCTGATGGATCAGCAGCACTCGTAGAAGAACAAACGCCAGATGCTTCAGTCGCCCCGCAAGATCCCTCTCGGTATATTGCAAAGCGCACTGTCAACGCGCATGACAGTACACCAAGTAGATGGGTTCATAGGAAAAGTCATGTGCAGGTTAATCTTGAAATGTTCCATTGCCATACGGCGAAACCCCAGCTAACCGTCTGTCCACTGAAGCGACACGCATCAGTTGGTCGATAGTTTTGGCCGTCCTTTCGCCGAGCAATTCAGTGTTGGATTGACCGCGAAGTGAATTGAGGGGAGACTGGGTGTCCTAAGAGGGTTGTCGCCGTAACAATGGTTAATTCCGCGTCCAACACGAGATGGTACGCTACGAGTTCTTCATCGGTATCTACAACGTATATTCAAGCTCTAACGGTGTCGCGGATGGTCTGTACAGATCCTGTGACGACCTATTACCGTAGCTTAACAGAAAAGCTACCCTTGTGGGAGGGTGGAGGTTCGATTCCTCCCGGTAGACTCTTTTGTTCGCGTATCCAAGCAAAGTCGCGTCAATACTTGCCTAGTGGCCAGCCTTCATCGCTGCTTGTTTCGCCGTCGAACTCGTCATGGTCGATGTCCTTCGCCGGATCAATAGCCTCTACCGTGACGTTGCTCAGCTGGAGCAGCCTAACGAGTTAGCCCAAGTCTGACTCCGGTGGTGCGTGCGGTGTTGACTGTGGCGGTGGCAGTATTGTGGCGATCGTAAGCTTGGCCTTCTTGAAGCCCCCAGGGATGGTAGCCTGGGTGTGGGGTGACCACGAGCATGTGATCCAGCGCACCACGTCCGGGCGCGTTGGTGGTGCCGTCTTGAAGGTAGTGCCTCTAGCCGATGTTGCGTTAACTTGAGCCAATAGAAACCCATCCACTGCTTCCTTATGAAATCTTTGAGCTGCTTGTTCCAAGCTACGTCTGCCGACTCGCATGCGCACATAGGGGGCCTTCCTTAGCTCGACATTAATGAGACGAGCAAAGATTACCACGTCTTTCCTCCAAGTGCCCAGAACAGAAGAAGGGACTCGTGCATGTTTGGTCTCCGACCGAAGTGCACATATAGAAACTCAATAGAAAGCTCACTGTCCCACCATCTTGAAGCATTGCCGTAGATATGGACCCCGTGTTGAAGCGGGTCGATCCCCCTCCTAGAGTATGCGCCCAAATCCGTGACGCATCACCTTTCGCAATGTCGGGCTTGGTTGATGGGTGAGTCTTGAAAACGAGGACGGCTCTCGTTTTGTGCCGTTGCTAACAGCCAACAACATTGCCGCCACTCTCTCCTTCCTCTTTCCTGCGGACTTTACCCAGCCAGTCTTAACCCCGCGCGTGGCGATTGTAGTAGTAGGCACATACTCATAATTGACACCTGGAAGATAATGTTAGTTTCTCGTCTCAAATTCGTTCAGTGCTAAGTACCTACGGGTCTGATCAGCGTTGTAAATAACCGAAACACCGAGCTCTTGCATTTTGAGCCGAACTTGTTTGATGAGCGTATCTGTCTTCTGCTCAGCATTGGCGGGGGTAGACTACCCCCTCTCGCGTTCGGCGGCGGATAGAGAGCTTGTGGTGACGCATAAATGGCTTCCGCCAGCTCCAGGAAGCCTTGAAGAGCCCGACGCTTGGTCCGCTGGTCCGGTAGAGCTACTGGGCTTGCTTGAGCATCATGCTCGTCACAGGCTCTCCGTCAGCTCTCAGTTCATTGATCTAACGAACCAATTGCTCCTCTAATTCCACAGGCAGCGTTGCACTCATGCCGAGGGTGCGACAGCGCTGGTGATAACGAGAGCCACCAGCGACCTTGGCCTCTATGACAGCTCTAAGTTTCTTCCAAGCGTTCACCTCGCGCTGATTAGAGTTAGGATTGCTGCTACGAAAGCATTCTGCCATCGAAGCTGGCATAGTTGACGTATCTAAATATTCTAGAACACCCAACTTATACTCATAATTTTCAGCAACCCATTTGTACTGCTTCAGTTTCGTGACGCTGCTACCTGCCTTGCGTAGACGTCCAGTTCGCGCCATCTCGCCGTCAGCAAATTGAAAGTGAGATCGTCGGCTTCCGTGGCGGTTCTGAGTGACTGGCTGAGAAACCCTGATCTTTATAATCACTGTAAACGGTGTGTGCTTTATAAGATACGGCACTGTTGGCTCATGTCTAGGGCGAATTTTATTGGTCGATTTGAAAGGTGCTGTATTAGTTGTCCCTGGGCAATGAGATGTCCCCATCGGTATCGGCGGTTGTACGACTGCTACGATTTGGCAGTCAGCACAGATCATTACACATCATCGGAGTGGATTCGTCAAGCTATCGTTGGAGTTCTTGACCGTGATATAGTGCTTCGACCACAACGCAATCGTGTTCGACGTTCGATAGAATCGCTGGAATAGGTTATTGATTTAAAAAAAATGAAGTGCTTACTCGTAACGAATCCCCAGATTGATAGAACGATTCTAGTCACTCAGCTCCATGAGTTCAAATAAAGAGAAAACAGCGTATGTGGCTTTAATTCTTAGCCTCCAACCGATTTTCGTAGTGCTCCAAGCTCTGCTGGTAGAGTGCAAGGCTTTTAGCCAGTGTACTGTCCACTTGACCTTTGCGCTCAGCGTTCTGCTGACGCTCGTTGACTTGATGAATGAGCTGGTGTAACTTGACAATGCGATCGATCAGAGTGTATTACACTTCGGGATGAGGAGCAGAAGCATTCGGTTGCGGAGTAGTGGTAGTGGTTTTATCGCCAATAACAATATCCACCACACGGTTAATGGTCTTAAGCAAGCCGTCTCGCCACTTTAAACTTTTGCTAGACCGTGCGCGTTTACTATAGCCCTTCAGATCAAGTGAATCAACTTCATCTTCCTCACGCGTTTCTCCCCGAACATACTCCTCCAGCTCTGGCATGATAGCGATGCACACTCTGAGGCATACGATGTCTAAGTTTCCCTCACAAAAGTTGTAAAACTCGTTAGAGTTTTGCCCCGACACGTAGAATTTGGAATATGTCTTCACGTATTTGCGATTCGCCTTTTTCCAAATGCCATACAGACGTGGTATTTCGTGTGGCACGATTTTTGATGGATCGATGCTATCGAAGCGTGGATTATTCACTGTGAGAAGCCCATTATACTCCGTTGTGTTGTTGCAGAATTAATCAGTAACATCTTTCCAGAACTGCGTGTTCAGGTTCACCCCACCCGCATCAATTTGTTTACGAGTAGCTGCATCTTCCGATGAAGCAAGTCGGATCGCAAACCGGTCAGAGAAAAGAACGTAGAGTAGACGAACACAGTAGTGCTTTGTCTTTCGCAGACGTGGTTCGATTGTGTACTCGTCATCGACAGTTGGTTGGGCTACCATGTACGCAGCATCATGATCCTTCAAGTGTTTTATTTGCTTCGGCTTTGGTGTCGTCCTCGGGAGGCGCAGCTTTATCTCTGTACACTCCTTACGCAGCTGCAGCACGGTCCATGTGTTATAGTCATTGCAGACTGGCCGCACTACTTTGCCAGGGATCTTCACTATCCAATATGGTTATAGCTGCAGGTGTAGCAAGTCGTGCGGCAACAGAGTCTGGTACTCTTTGGGGAGTTTCAGCTTCATCGCCAGAGCTCATGTCGTGCTCGGGACCAAGCTCGACGTCGATAGCGTCCAGTTGCTCACCGTTGGAACGAATACGATACACAGTAGTGTTCATGGTAGGCGCAGACCCTGCCATCTCGGCAACCGCCAAGGTTGGTGCTGATGGTCTTGGCGGCGGTGCGGATGGGAGTGTCACTGGTAGTGTGTTGGTAGTCGCCGTTGACCCTCCAGCTGCTGAGGCGAGCCCCGGTACAGCCTTGACCCGCTTAGAGGTGCTGCTACTCACAATTATGGAGCTTGCCGCTCCGCTTGGACATCTTTGCGGATGTTTCCTTTCTCACGAAGAAAATAAACATATGTTCTCTTTCGGGCGTCGTGGAGTATATTACGGTATGGCACTTCGAGGCAAATTTCATTCCTATCAAAACGGTGCCAATCATGCCATAACAACACTGCGGGGGTGGCATAGCATGGCGTCACCCGCAGGCCGTCCCGACACGTGACTCTGGGTGCAGATCAGCCCTCGTCAAGTAGTTCGGTCCTCGCTGTCGCTTGCATTTCTGATCGACACCATCAGCAGCTAGGGCGAGCGCGAAAACAAGTGTTGTGCTTTGGTCTACGTCACCCATGACGAGTGCAGAACCAGAGCGCAAATCCACTGCGGGTGGATTGAGGTGTCTCAAATTCTGATACGACCTCCGACATCTAACTTTAAACGCCTGCGGGAATCGCTTCAACCTACAATTGACGCTTCATGATCGAAGGTTGATCTGCGGGATAGAGGATTGACGATCAAGGATCCATGATACAAAATCGGCGATTGAGGATGGGCGAGAGAGGATCGGCGTGACCAGGGAACGGTGATCAGAGATCAAGGGCAAATAGGCTGGTTGTGGAGCCGATCCTTGAAGATAGAGAACAAGAGGCAGGTGGAGTGATGGTCGAAGGTAAAAGAGGCATGTATCCAGCGGTGTTCGGTCATCTAATGGTTGTGAAGGTATAGATCCAGGTTGGAATAGGACTTAACTATAAATCAGAGACGAATTTGCGATGTACTTCACAAGTGCCTTCCTGCCCCCAGAAACCGGAGTGACATTGGCCGTGCCGAGCGTGAGAAGGTTGAGGTACTGGGTGTAGTGTTGGCTGTGATAACTGGATACCACCTAGTGAGCTTGCCCTTCAAGTGCAGATCTAAAGTTAACCGGATCTACTGCTTGGCCGGAAGACCTGTCCGCTCCCAGCCATCAAGATTGCGCTATAGGAAGCGGCAAGCACGGCGAAAGGAGCATAAGGAAGGAAGACGCACACGCAATGCAAACTCCAAGGCTAGATCGCAGATCGAGGCCACCTGATCGATCAAGCTCAAATATTGACTTGTGGTATGGACCCTACATCGAACGCAGAGTTAAGATTTACCACTACTGCTCTACCCCGTCCGCGCGTCTCACCAAGACGC
This sequence comes from Phytophthora idaei, assembly GCA_016880985.1. Lineage (NCBI taxonomy): Eukaryota > Oomycota > Peronosporomycetes > Peronosporales > Peronosporaceae > Phytophthora > Phytophthora idaei. The sequence goes on from QOKR01000679.1 coordinate 8,703, forward strand.
TCAAGCTTCACATCAAGAACTCTTCGGAAGATACCAGAAGGTCATATCCCACCCTACCGACGGCTACACAAAGGGGAGCAAAGTTCAGCAGAACCCGGATCATCGGGAGACCTCCTCCGTTAGTCGGTGCCTAGGTGCTGGTGGGGAGCCGGACCAAGCATCTTCGCAGATTTTGCTGATCCCGCTACACCACACCAGAGTAATGGAATGTTAACAGTGTGCTCAAGGATATCATAAATCGGACCAACAATCCACTTGAACGCTATAACCGCACCCCAAAACTCGGTTTTTCCCGGCGCCCACCCCGACATCATTCGGTTCATCAGTGCCGTCGAGAAGGAAAGTCGGGAAAATGTATTTATGTTGGGCGACATTTCGAACCGTAGAGCCCGAGCCCCATCCATGCTGACTCTCACCGTGCCTCAGCATGTTAGTCTAACTCGGAGCTGGAAATACACTCTGACTCTCATTTAGAAGTCAATGGATCGGATTCCGACGACTCTGACTCCGACAATGATTCGATTAGGTTCATGTCTCCAGAATACTAGGAATGCTAGGTCTTAAAGCAGCGCCACCATTTCATATACAACGACCATTCCATTTTAACATGACTTGATTTCAGTATACAGAAAAAGATTCTATTAGGGCATCTCGCACCGGTGGTGAGTAAAACTAAATTTTCCCTGGATTTGCTCAAAAATATAGTTTTAAGCTTAGTTTTTGCACCTCCATTGGTGTGAGAAATGGTGAGTAAAATGCACGATTTTTTACGCGAACTGATTTTTTGCGTAAGTTTGGCCATAATGAGTAAAACGCTGAGCAACCGCCAACCAGCCAGTCTAACTTCCAAAGCTTCAGCTCTTACGGCTGCAGCGTTGGAAACGTCATAAGCGACAACATCGCCTCCTCCAACGTCGTATCCTCGGGTGTGAGAAGAATAGATTCCACCGCTTTTTCAAAAGCCTACAGAGAGCTTCAGCGTGCTGCTGTCGATCTCCACGGGCCGCATGAGATTTAGTTTTAGTCACTATAGTACTCACCGCAATTACTGTATGTTCAAAATCAGCGTCATGCGCGAATTAGTGTGACTGCACATTCGTGACACTATATCTGGTGAAGAAGAAAATCACATATTCACAATTAGTGTCAGTGGGATAGGTATGACCCTCCTAACCAGCTGTCCTGAGTTCAAACCAGCAGTAACGGGGTTACACACAAGTGGCTACACGTAGCCACTTGGTTACATGGAGGGTTCTCGAACGTTGGTGTAAGACACACCAATGGTTACACTTTGCAGACCACTGGTCTGTATGCATTTAGGATTCCTACTGGTAGATAAACATTTTTTCTGCCAATTAGATTAGCAGGGTTCTGACAGCCATCGGATGGCAGAATACCTGTCATATAGGATATCAGTTTTAGGAGGAAACCAAGTCCAGACATAAATCATAAATAACAGTTCTCATTTTAACGCAAAACGGCTTTTAGCTTTTCTTATTTTATTAAATCTATACTTTCGGACGAAAGTATAGTTAACCTAGGTTTAAGCAAACTACGCTTCCTTGTACACGTGCGCTAACGTGTAAGCCGAAGCAGTGGGCACAGAGTTGGCCCATTACACCCGCCTTCGTGCAGTTTTCCGAGTCGATAATACTGACAGATTAATGGATTGCCTAGGGTCCACCACGGTTTGTGACAATATTGTAAAAAATAAAATGAAACGGTGGCTGCAAGTACGATACGAAGGTTTTTGTTTTGTCCAAAATAGTTCAATAAACAGACTAGATCTGTATTTATCGAAACTTATAGTTTTGTCAAGTTGGAAGCCAGAGCGTTCATTTGAAAACCAGAAACCAACACCTCCGAAAGAAAGAACGAACCAGTATGTCTACTAGGCGTTCTTCGGCAAAGTCCCCTTGTGGTGGTTGTGGGGGCCTCATTGGCGATGTCCAATCTAGCTCGGAATGCTCGGAAACCATGCACCCTTCTGCGGGACCACCAAAGGCCCCGAAGGCTTTGGTCAACCTGTTTTGTGCCCAAGCTATGAGCATCGAGACGTCGAGACGTCGTGCACCCAACTAGCGCTTCACCAATCGTAACGCTTTTGCCAAGGTCTCTGAGTACAGTCTCTAAAAGGCGACAGTCTGCCCTCAGACAGAATCATCGTCCAGCTCTGGTGCCTCACCTTCGTCGCCCGTCACGGCTGTAGACGGAGCGTTGCCGCCACGTCGTACAGGTCAAATCGTCAACACGGTTAAACAGCGAGCGAAAGCGGTACGGTGGATGGTTTTAACGGAGAAGAGCGCTGGAATCAAGGGCATTTGCGCTGATGTGGTTGACGAATTCCCAGAGATATTCAGGTCTGCGACGCGTGTTGCTAACATCTCCAAGGCGGCGAGGTGGTGGAAGAAACGCGAGACAATTTTTCATCTGTCCAGAGGGGTGCCAGTGTTGTCGGCGATGCGCGAGCGGGGTCGCTCCCGTGTGAACAGGAAGGTTATCGAAGGGCATGGAAGGCGGCGGAGTGAATGGTCCTCGTAGTTGTACTCGCAGCTGCTTGATCAATTCGACCGCCTGCGTAAACTTGGGTTGAAGTTCGATGCATTGATGCTGTTTCAGCTTGCTCTGCGACTATTAATAACGAGTAGTGGGTCGTTTAACAGAACATCAGCAAACAAAGCTGGAGCTCTCGTTGTGGAGAAAATATCTCCGAGATGGATCCAGACCTTCATGGAGGCACATCAAATCAGCTTACGCGCCCAGTCAGGTAAAAAGCAGGTCAGCTCCGAGAAACAAGTGTCAATCGAGCGTGAAGTAGCAGCACATTTTGGAGAGCTGAAGCGAGGGTTTGAGTCGGGACAGCTGAACGAGGACACCATCGAGAATTCGACGAGATCCACTTTGTCATTGACTTTGACAACGGTAAGACACTGGACTTTGCTGGTGACAAGAGTACTAAGTATACAGACGTTGTATCGGGTGGAGAGGGAATGACCATGGTTGTGAGGATTTCTGGTGGTGCAAGCGGACGAATTCACCCACCAATGATGATCTTTCAGAATGCCTCGTCAAGCTACCCCATTCGTTGGGTTGCGGATAAGACACCAGGGGTACGATATCGAACTGGACCGAAGGGGTGGATGAGCAAGCGAGTGTTTCGGCAGTATCTTGGTAAGCGAAGGGCAATCTGCACTGATCATCATGACCGCGAGAAACGCATTTATCTCGACAACTGCTCATCGCATCTAGGCGAAGATGAGTGCAAGGATGAGTTGGCAAAACTAAAGGCCCGTCTCATCAACTAACCGGACGACGCTTCCGACTTATGCCAGCCTACCGACTCGTGTGTGATTGCCAAAATAAATGATGCCTGGCGCCGTAATGGAACGAGAAAATAAGAAGATCGAGCTTATTGAGGGTGGTGAATATCAGAACACGATACGAAAGGACGGTTCGTGGTCAGGAAAGCTGAAGAATCCAGGTAAGAAGTTCGTTCTTACCATGGCTGTAGAATGCGTTCGTGAGGTAAATGCTTTCCGGAACAAAAACGGCATCAACTACGCAAGGAAGACTATGATTAGATGTGGGCTTTCACTTGATAGTGACAACGCTTGGAGCCCAAAGCAACTTTTCCCTCATCTCCAGGAAATTATCAAGAAGTACCCCGATGGATTTGCTGGCAAAACTCCAGTTGCTGAGTCGGTAGATAGTGACGCAGATGCAAGCGGGAACAGCGTTGCTGAAGGCATGGAGACTGAAAGCCCAGTGTGGTTGATTCGTAAGCAATTTGCGTTTAGTTTTACTCACTACCGGTGGACATGCCCTTAATTGATAAAAGTAGGTTGAAATGGCCCTCCTTGGACAGTCCCTTTCGGAGCTCGAGGTTCAAGAGACCGTGCGCTGAAGACCCAAATGTTTAAATGGGTCGATCTGTTGGACCAAAACTTTCATCAGTACTAGAACACAAGAGTAAGAAAATTGATTCCCAAGACGTTGCGGAGCTTGACATAATAACAGTAGAGGTGACGGAGGAACCAACACGGTGCCCCAGGTGCTAATGTAGTAGACGCGATTGACCAATTTGCTCTTGAAAATTGACGGTCTGTGCCCCGATGCTTCTTGCTGACTTAAGCCGTAGAGTGAAAGGTGGAATCGAGTAATTTAAGCAGGCCCCAACTACCGGTAATCTGCATGCTTACCCTGCTAGTGGCACGGCTGGTAATAACGCCTCGGCGATTGCCATCCAGTGGTGAATCGATCGTTGAGCTTGACCCGTTGCAACGTTCAAGACCGACTTGCAGTCTGTAACGTATATATGTATCGAAATATGCCACTGGTACAACATCGCCAGTAGGGCCAAAATGAAATCAACTTGCCACTAGCTCACGCAGTTAATTGGTGCAAGCTTCATACCTTCACTGACAATACGTTTTCTCATTTCATGTACTTGTTTGAATCGAACAATTTGTTCATTGCCCTCTTCCTGCTCGGTCGCATCCAGAGAGAACTACTCACATCTTCAGTTTCGTTGGCAGATTAAACTCACGGAGCTGAGATCATTCCTATTCGGGGTCGTTGCATACGTATTTCTCAACATACTTATTGTCCATAGCATACGTAATAAAGCATAACTTGTTTCCCCAATCGTCTACCAACATCCTGTTAAATTATTAATACGCCTAGCTCTAGTTCTTCATTTGACGTCGTGGTGGTCTCTGATAAACCGCAATGTGGTGAGCTTCACGACACATGATTCATCCCCAGAGCACATGCATATTCTTCACCAGGACAGCTCGTTCACTGAGGCAGCTGAATTCAACGGCGAATCCTACACAAACCAACTCTGCTTCGCCATCTTATACCCTTCCAATTGCGTCTGGCGCGGGGTGTTGGCACTGAAAAGTGCCAACCCAAATAAGGCACAGCAGATCAACCCATTTCCATATATGGGTACCTCGAGTTCCGAAAGCTCGAGCTCCATAGTTTCCCCCTCAAAGGCCTGTAAACGTAACAGGACCTTCAGTGGTAGACCAACACACTGTGTGTTGTTCCTATGCAAGCTTCGACCTTGAACACGCTGTACAAGATACCACCGCCAACAGGTATGTTTCTAGACGATTGGAGAGCTTACATGTGATTTTCTAATGGCTAACGTTATAAACCTTTCTGCAAACTGGAAGAAAAAATTAATTGTCTAGATGCCCCAATCAAACTAACCAATCTATACTTGCCCGGGATTCAAAAAGCTGAAGATGTAACGGGGTTACACACAAGTGGCTACACGTAACCACTGATTACATGGAGGGTTCTCGAACGTTGGTGTAAGACACACCAATGATTACACTTTGCAGACCACTGGTCTGTATGCATTTAGGATTCCTACTGGTAGATAAGCATTTCTTTCTGCCAATTAGATTAGCAGGGTTCTGACAGCCATCGGATGGCAGAATACCTGTCATATAGGATATCAGTTTTAGGAGGAAACCCAATCCAGACATAAATCATAAATAACAGTTCTCATTTTAACGCAAAACGGCTTTTAGCTTTTCTTATTTTATTAAATCTATACTTTCGGACGAAAGTATAGTTAACCTAGGTTTAAGCAAACTACGCTTCCTTGTACCGTGCGCTAACGTGTAAGCCGAAGTAGTCGGCACAGAGTCGGCCCATTACAGAAGATGGTGGCAAGAAAGAGAGCAAATGCTCATGGGATACTGAGTGCTTATGTAGGGCTATGCCGGCGTTCCAACACTATGCATGCTATCTTGAGCTAAGCTCACTATCCCTTCCCAAAAGAAAATTAATCAGACATATCGAACTTTTGTATCAGGATTGGCTAGAATGTTGAGATTTACAGTCAATAGTATGTAGAGCAGAAATAACCTAGAGTTAGTATGTAGATAGTAATATGCTATATATTATATAGTACTACCTCCGTTCCACAAGAGATTTAACATTCTCCGACTTACGTAAGTTATATGTGGGGTTTCCGGTCAAATCGCAAGCGACTGGGCTTACTTTTTCACCAATTTGTATATTTCTTGCGTAGAACTTGGCATATATTTACTTTAGTTTACTAAGGCAGGTCTGGAATCAAATTCTTCGGCGAAATCATAAGAGCAACCACCGACGATAACATAGTCCGCCAATTTGTGGAAATGAGAGACAAAGAGGCCCTTCAATTGGCCCTACTGTGTGCTAGAATTATTAGAGTGGAATCTGCGTCAGTACAGAAAGAAATGGCCAGATGAGTGATCAAAGATCGCATGAAGCTACGACCGCCAGGGCGACCCATGGCTACCAGACAGCTGACGCAGAAGCTATCCGCAACGCGTGCATATCACCAGAAACGAGAAAGAAGTATGCAAGCGACCTCAACGTGATTAAGGAGTGGATTCACGACCATCTATCCAAAGAAGAATCCAACACGAACTGCTTTTTCAATGGCAGCGGAGATACCAATCTCGTCGAGTTTACTCCTTGATATTTTGAACTGTTTCTCGTGTACAAACGGCGTGGCGCGCGAACAGCTACTCTAGGGGGATATCGCAGTGCTATCAAGGGCCTCTACAGACTGAAACGCATTGCACTACCGGTGGAGTACGGTGACGACATGAAACAACTTTTCTCGGGAATGAAGCGGCTCGAAGTGGAGCTGAACCAATCAAGTACTCCAAAACCCTCTGGAAAACAGCCACTGACTTACTCGCTTTACAGCGAGCTGTGCGAGTCTACCCTCATGCTTCGCGACAGTGGTTTCTCACATCTCTTTTTAGTTTCTCAGTGTAATTTAATGTTCACATCCATTTCTATCCAAACCCTTCGAACCCAGCATGTATTAGGAAAAGATGACAGCGGAGGAGTCATGTTTTTTAAGACGAAGCCGAATCAAGAGGGGTCTGGCCCTCGAGACCCACGTCATCTTTATGCAAACCCTTCCAGCCCTTCAACCTGCTGGGTCACTGCATTGGCGATTTATTTGGTGTGTAACCCGAGAATGAAGCCAGGCCCGCTGTTTCCAGGAGCCGACGCAAAAATTCGATTTGGCAAGTCACTGAGCAGCCTACTGTAGAAGGACGGTACTTCTAAAACTTACGGTACGCACTCTGTGCGAAAGGGAGTTGCCACATTTGCATGCGGTGGAAGAACTGGCGGACCGTCAATAGCGAGTGTGTGTCTTCGGTGTGGATGGTCGCTGGGTGGTGTGCAAGGCATGTACTTTCGCTACGAGGCAGCGGGTGATCAATTTTTGGGCCGTGTGGTAGCTGGTTTGCCAGTCAACGACTCGAAGTTTGCTGCTTTGCCCCCTCATTTTAGTAAAAGACACGAAACTATTGTCAGCTCAGGTGTGAAAAACATGTTTCCGAGAATGGACGAGGACAAAACGTTTGGTGGAATTCTACAGCTATGTCTAGCATCCCTGGTGTACCATGCTGAATATTTTCTGGATAAATTACCAAGCAACCACCCGCTGCTGTCTACCTATATCTCCACGAACGCAAGTGTTCTGCACGGCCTCCGAGCCAAGCTTGAAGATGGCGAGACAGAATGTATGCAGCCAACAGGGATACCGCCGCATATCGAGCTGTACAAGAAGCTCGACAGGCAGCAGCGGTCAATTGATGCTCTTCCCAGCATTCTGGAGCAGCGAATGGAGCAGGTGTTGGAGAGAAAAGGGGTTGCAGCTGGGTATATTACACGACAAATGTTACGCGACGAGATACAATCTTTGCTAGCCGAGGTAGGACTTCGCAGCACTACAGCAACCAACCCAGAAACAGCATCACAACCTTCTGGTCCACCACGGGGGGGGAGGTCATTTGCTACCGAAAATTTTTGAGTTTCCGAGCATCGACCCACTCGGCGCGTGGATGCTGTGGTGGTTCGATGATCGAAGGCGTGGGTACCCTCCTTACAACGGCATTTCATCTGACGATCTAGACACGACAAAGAAGAAGGCAACGCTCTCAGAGTGGTCCATAATGATGCGCCACATTGTTAACGGAATCGAAGATAAACTTCACGCACCGATGCCGAGTATCCGCGACGAATCTCACGCGATTGACCTGTTCAAAACGGGGTACGAGATGCTCAAGTTAAAGCCAAGCAAGCGTAAACGCAGGGTAGATCAGCTGAAGCTCACCACCGTGCTGAGACTGGTCCATGAAGGCGAGGTTCCGCGCGGCCGTGTGCTTCCTTTCAAGGCGCGGAAGCGCTCGACGCAGTAGTTCACTGTTAGCAAATGGTAGTTACCCGCACCACGCTTTGTCTGCTTGATGTTAACCAATAAAATGTGCTCGTCGAGTCGTCGGCAGATGGACTTACGTTTTCTCAAGTCAATTCATTTCGATGTGATGTGGTATACACTACAGCGTTAGATTAATTTGATTGGTCAATATTTAATTTATGTCTAAATTTAATTGGTGGTAATTCCACAGCCGATTGGGGATTGGTGGAAATCTCACAACGATACGTTAATATTCTAGTAAGTTCGATTTTATGTTGAATTTTCCAAATCACTGTGTGCTGATTGGATGAAGCTCTAAGACGTTTTAATCAATTAAAACTGTGTTTACGTATCTCTCATTTTCAGTTGCGAAAACAAAACTCCAAAATGCTCACTTCGTAAAGCGTGGCGTAATTTTTCCCATCGCACCCCAGAATCGTACAGATTAAGTCTCCGTTATCTTCTTCTGTTTAGCCGTTAATGAAAGGCAGAACCGGTGTACCTGTGGAGCCAACGACAAGCTTTCGAATACATATTTTAGAGTACTGATATCCCATGTGAACGAAACGTTATGGCAGAAAACGAGACATGTTAAATGTCTTGTGGGGTTGGCAGACGTACGGGGGGCTGTGGAAGCTTCTAGAAGCTTCCATCCATCGGGACTACGGGGGCGGCACTTCTCTTCTCCGCCAAAGCTTCTTTCGCTTTGATATACAGTAGCTTGTTTAGATCTTTCGTCACCTGCAACTTGATCGGTTTCCCGGATCAACCGTGTTGAATGCACCAAACAGCTTCGAGAAAAACTAGCACGCCAATGCCGTCGAGGAACACCGCAGCCAATAATGAAGCCACCTAGAGATAACAAGCATCAATCTGTCGGTACTAAATCAACCCTGCTGTTACCTCGTAGCTCAATACGCTTTCAGCCGAACCGATGCACTCTCGGACTGATTGGAATTGCCTAGCAGTCCGAGTAATTGACGTTGCTTCGGGGAGCTACAGTATGTTACCAATACTAAGCTTATGTAAATCAATCGCTCTGCCAGCGATCGAGCCAATAACTTATGGTACTTGCTCCGGCATGGTTCTCAACAGGAAAGCCGATAGCCATTGCGAGATCTTATCCGATACGCCGACTGCGGCGGTGGGCATCCTGCGTAGCGCCGAATCGGCCGCCGATGAATGTCCAACGTGGACAGTGCGAGCCGAGCCACACGCAACAGACAAACGCGTGCCCATAAACCTCCACAAGCGCTGGTCGTGCCGTCGAGCAGTATCATACCACGACGACGCCCAGGATTTTGAATTTGGCGGCCTGGTCTGTCCCCATAGATACATCCACACATTCGCCCCCACACCCCCCCACCCCTCCTCACCTCACACCACCCCCATAGCCCCACACCCACACCTCCCCCCCTCCACCTCCCCCCCTCCCCCCACCCTCACACCCCTCCTCACTCCTCCCCCCCCCCCCCCCCCCCCCCCCCCCCCCCCCCCCCCCCCCCCCCCCCCCCCCCCCCCCCCCCCCCCTCCCCCCCCCCCCCCCCCCCCCCC
>QOKR01000068.1:0-110685 GCA_016880985.1 Phytophthora idaei
GACTGCAGGCCGTGCTTCGTGCATCCACGTTGGGTCGTCCGATTCTGTGGCACATCTATCTTGTGCGGTCGTTGGTTGTGGGGTTGTAGCGGTGGGGGGGTGGGAGTGACGGTCGGGGGCGGGTGGTGGGGCTCACTCTCTTCGCGCCCTGCCCTACCCCCTTGCTCCTTACGCTATGTTCTTGGCCTCGACCTGGGGTGGCGTCTGGATTGGATTGGGCTAGTGGATGAATAGAAAATTGAAAGTGAGATTGATTGAGTTAGGTGCTAGCAGCCTATATGTATTACCCCCTGCAGAGCACTTGAAAAATAGGGGGCGTCAGAGTTGCGTTCAGATCGATTTTCAGATAGAAAAGGCGCTCTAAATCCGCCAATTGACTGGAAGTTTTCAGCTTACCATCCGTTTTCAGATAGCGATACAGTAGCTTTTATCGTTTAGATTGCGATCTGAAAAGACTTGAAATTCTCGAGCCTGTAATAGGCCATTAAACATCATCTGAAAACCTATCTGAGCGCAACTCTGACAACCCCTAATGAATACAATTCATACGTGTCCTGGCAATTGTAACGGAAAGATTCAGTTTCAGACCACCCTTCCCGTTACGTAGGAACACCACATATCACGATTGTTTTCCCACGACCGATCCCACGATCAGCCAAATTGACGTTGCCGCCTAATCACAATCCAGAAGGTCACATGGTCTGCCAATCATATCGCACCATTCGTGTCACTTCAACCGCAGCGCACGCCGGGCACGCGTAGGCCGTGTAACTAGCGGTAGGCATTCAGTCGAGTTGATAGCGAAGTCCAACCACAGTACGCCCACTTAATTCGATATATCGAGCTTGTTTCCGACGTTGCTGCGGTCCATCAAGTAGCACAGCGGCTTGGTCGTTAAGGCCTTGGTGAGGTAATCAGCGGGTTCTTCGTGTCCACGTACTCCAGCTCAACTCTCCACTCGCAACCTTCTCTCGAATAAATTGGCTGCGAATGTCGATGTACTTCGTGTGATCTTGGTAGCCAGTGTTCTTCGCTGATGCCATGGCGCCTGGGTTGTCCTCGCAAATCACTGTTCGGCCACATTGCTCCGAACCAATGTTCTTGAGTAGAAGTCGTATCCGTACCACTTTCTTCACGCAGTCCCTTTGCGCCATGTAAAACCGCTCACCGGCCGCTGTTCGTCAGGGTTGTCAGCCCAATCCGCATCCGAATAAGCGACAAGTTCCGTTTCTTGGTGTCCGTCGTACGTGATGCCAACACCCTTGATCTTCAACAAATAGCGCACTACCTTGATCCCAGCATCCCAGAGCTTCTGCCCGGGTTCTCCAAGAAGCGACTCAGTTGGCCGACGGCGATCGAGATGTTGGATCGGATTCCGCATGCCTTGCACGTCAGCCTGCCCACAAGCGAACCGTATGGCTTGGCACTCATCTCAGCCATGTCACCTTTGGCCTTTGGTTGGTCAGATGAGCTCCAGCTTCCAGTGGGATGACGCACTGCTACGAACCCTTCTGTCCGAACTTCGTCGTGATCGACTCTGTATCCCTTCGGCGTGTTAAATTTGACACATTTTTGGACAGAAATTTCATGTTTGCTACTCTATCTTGTGATTAGCTCCTTCTTAGACGCTCAAACCACGATACCCGTTTCTCAAACGAGTCGCTTTCCGCTCACGGAAGTTTCGTGTCATTTAGAATTTTGGTTGCTGAGATACAAAGGGCAGCGATGAGCGGAGACTCCACCAGTTTTGTGAGTATGCTGAACGAGGGGACGGATGAGCTAGGTTGGGCCCGTGCACGAACGACGACTTGATGCAGGGAGGCGAGGAAGGCGGCGTCACTGTTGCTACCAATATTGACATCATTTCTACCACGCGCGAGCTTGTGTGGCCCCGCCTGCATGGTATCAACCTCAGTGAAACCGCTGGTGCCGAAGGCGCAGATGATTCTGTAGCGCCACAACAATCAGAGCTAGCACAACCAACGAGCTCACGGTTCTATCGGCCACTCCGGAGCTCACGAAGGTCACCTCAATGGGGCCCGATTGGTACAGCGTAGTTCGAGGACCTCAGTGGATGTGTTTCAACTGATTTGGAGCTGCCGCGACTTAGAAATCATTGTCATGATTACGAACAAGTACACAAGAAGAAAATGTGTGGTGGAGGTAAGTGAAGTGAATTGACAGCGCTCAATATTTGTCTATCTTGATGCTATCGGTGTATATCATGTTGCACGACCTGCTGTTTGCTGGAAACGTGATACTCGCTACCCAACGTACCCATTCTCGAACTACATGGCAACCGCTTTTATCTAATACGCCGAATGCTGCGCGTTGCTGATCCCGAAGACTCACGTTACAGCACCGATACTGACAACAACACAGCAATCTTACAGCACCGATACCGCGCCGATAACAAATCTTAGATATAACGGTGCTCGAGAACGGGGGTATATTGTAAAAACAGAAGCTTTGTCTGCATGATGTTGATTTAATTAACTAAGCATATTCCTTCAGGCTTATCAAGTAGAGAAGCGTGCGAATGAGGTGGCAAATGCCCAACGAGTGAGGCTAGTGAAAGAGGAACAGGAGGCTTCTCGAATGGAGCGAAATCTCCTGCAATTTCCGGCTGCCTACATCCAGTATATTTTGTAACGGGGTTACACACAAGTGGCTACACGTAGCCACTTGGTTACATGGAGGGTTCTCGAACGTTGGTGAAAGACACACCAATGGTTACACTTTGCAGACCACTGGTCTATATGCATTTAGGCTTCCTATTAGTAGATAAACATTTCTTTCTACCAATTAGATTAGCAGGGTTCTGACAGCCATCGGATGGCAGAATACCTTTCATATAGGATATCACTTTTAGGAGGAAACCCAATCCATACATAAATCATAAATAACAGTTCTCATTTTAACCCAAAACGGCTTCAGCTTTTCTTATTTTAGTAGATCTATACTTTCGGACGAAAGTATAGTTAACCTAAGTTTAAGCAAACTACGCTTCCTCGTACACGTGCGCTAACGTGTAAGCCGAAGTGGTGGGCACAGAGCTGGCCCATTACACATTTGGTAGCGTAACGTATGGCCATTTCAAGACAGAAGCTCTCTACCGGCGGAGCGTATACTTGTTCAGTAGGTTATCTTTTGTACGCAAGCTCACAAAGAAGACAGTGCGACGTCAACCTTCGTTTAGAATTTAGCGATGACGGCGGCATTGGGCACCCGCACGTAATCCATTGTCATATTAAAGTGGAAACGCAACGTCCAAAATATATAGAAGGATACTGAGCTAATACGAGCAATGTAGGTATCCAGAGAGAAGTAGATACCTCACTGTAAGCCGAAATGCTTAACCACTTGGTCGTGTACATCATTGTAACTGTCCCGACGCTCAGGAGGAAGTCGTCTCTCAGTGGAATAGCCCAAAATCAGCCACAGAGCATACAACCGCATGGTCGTGATGTAGGCCGTGGATACGTTTCACTTAGCGTTGAATCTCGAGAGGTTGTTCAAAATAGCGTACGCTTGACCAAGTATCGTCAGACCGCAGCTCGCTCCGTCGGGCGGCCTTGGAGATTTTACTTTCACTTTGTAACGGAAGGACACCTTGGGAGCGGTAGAACGGGTAGCTCGTTTCCACTACGAGCGCTGATCCAAGCTGTTCTCTGCTTATTGTAATCTTCATGCCACCGTTCGATAAATGGAAGCATTCCATTTTCAAATTCGCTTTCCGTTTCCATCTCATAGCTGCCTATAGGATCATACAAATAAGCCGTAATCTCATGTACGCAGTCGATGTTGGCTATGATCAAGGTCCAATGTATATCCACAACATTGCATGGATATACAAGATATTGCGTCCGTGATAAGTCCTACATAATCTTCTCGTCGGTTAACGTTCTTCGTCCCAAAATAGTTGGCGACGACGACCAGCCATGTAACCCAACTATCGTGAAGCGTGATAGAACAACATTTGACTAAATGTTATTGTGCATAAACAATACACGCATCTCATATACTACATTGAAGGATTATCTGTGGGTATTGAAAATGGCGTTCGCTTATTCTCAAACATATTGGCAGCGGTGATAGCCACCAAGACGACAAGATAGATGCCGTATTGAGATAGTGCCATTTCCAAAACGTCGATATACTCTCATCAAGCATTAAGCAACAATTTTGTCTAGCCACGGCGGTAAGGTCACGAATCGTAAGTCCTTTCTGGTAAGCAGCAAAATTGCGATAGCAAGCTTGCCGCAATAGTTGAAACGATAAAAACGACAACAAATATTCTCCAGATACCTCCTACAGGTCAACAACTCCAACAAGTCCCGCTCCTCAGTATTGTTCAGCTCGTCACCTTGTAATGAACTGAGGAGTGAATGGAAATCGACGTGGGAGAAAGGTAGGTCTTTGTTGGAGTGGCGTCCTTGTAGGGGAACCTGACGATTACGGCCTTCATCATTCTTGGCGAGCGTCTGGTGGCTTTTATGGCCTGCTTTGTGTGTTCGAGTGAAATTAGATAATGTCGTGGCTAAACCTACTTAGGCGGCTACCGTTGCTAACGAGAAGGGCATCATACCGCTGCTGTGGGGGCACAATGACAACTAGGTTGGCGGAGCGCAAAAGTTAGAGATGCGAACAGATCGATACTGAACGTGCTCATCAAGCAGTTTGAACTGTAGCTTTAATTTACTTGCAGGTTGTGCATCAATCGCATAATGCGATACTCTCTAGCAATACGTCAGGAGCGAAGGTGATATGGAATCACCTGGGGATGATGGGTTCTTTCAGCGCTATGAGATAAAGGAACAATATGGAAATTGTGACTGTCGTTGCGATCTCGCCAAAATCAATTATTGTGATTGACAATCTCGGCAATCTCATAATCGCAATCTCGTTTTGCACAGCACTGCTTGCCGCAATATATATCCAGGTCAACCAAATTTGTTCAGTAGCAAGGATGCCTGGCTTAAAGTTTTGCACTTAGTCAAACGTACCATTCAGTATATTTCGTAAATAGCAATCCACTGAACAGATGTAGTTCGGGTATTTGGCTTTGTCCAAAAAAAGCTTAGGATGGTACATATCCCAGTCTACGCATATAATAGCTTTAGTTTGAACGTGATTGGGCCTTCGCGCAAATACTTATTTACTTGTTGTTGTGTGTGTTTGTTTTTTTAAGTCTAAAACTGAGCCAGGAAATGGGGGATTTGGTGGCACACTGGAACAAAGTATTCTGGTCAAATTAAGCTGGATCTACTATTGATAAGACACATTAGTTGGTACAACGGGAGGCTAATGAACCATACCAAGTAAGTGTATATTGATATGTTTGTGTTTTTTTTAAACCTAGCAAAATGAATGAAATATAAAGTTTTTTATTGTTTTAATTTTTTGTTTGTTAAAATGCAGGTAGTGTACGCAATTTAAACTCAGTCATCTTCGAGGTCCGGGAACAGGATGTCCTCAGTCCAGTTCGTCCTCCCCACAACAAGTGACACTATCCACTGAGCCATCAACAGTATCGGTTCTAGTACCGGTAAGTACAAGAAGCCCATCCCAACGCGCGAGCTGCTTGCAAAATGTCTCCGACGACATGTTGGAGAGTTGGTTCAGCAGCGGCTCTAGTGTTGGGAGTGCATATCTATACTTCTCTGCAGATGACACCACCACCATATTTTCTCACTCGCTGCGCCTCAGCTTTACAAACCCAACCCGATGTTTTCTTTTTTTTGCGGCCCACTCGATTCAGCAATAAAGGTTCTCCATCGGATAACGGTGTTGTATCTGGTAACGAAGCCGGACCCATTTTCGCGGCATGAGGTTTCACGATAACAACTTCCAGAGCCGAATATATATGTTTTACTCCATCTCAAATTGCATCGAACAATTCAGATTCAGCAATAACATTCCATCGATTGGCAATTGCTTTTTCGGGAAATTCCTGCAGACAAAGTCCATCGTGGGCGACAAAGAAGAAGATGTCGGCATGGCAATTTACTGCTGCTGTGGAAAACACATGTGCACATCCATTGTAGCTCGTCGCATGTGTAGATGTGGGAGTTCGAGAATACATTCCACTTGCTGTTTGTACTGCCCTTGAGCAGCAAGCCCCCTCATTAACGGTGTGCAAAAGATCCCACTCGTGCCATACACGCTGGAAAGCACAGTCACTGAGTACACTGGGCATACGTCGAAGATAATCAGGTACAGCGTCGGCAGGGCGTGACGTGGAGGCGTGCCGACTCAAAACCGAAGCAAACTGGTGCACGGCGGTCCTGTCTAAACCCGAGCAATAGCCCAGAAGCATTTTTAACTGGATCCAATTGGCTTCCACGCGGTTTGTTGTTGTATTTCCTGCCCTAAAATAGCGACCACTAGCAAAACTCGCCCACATATTCATGCATGTCTTGCAGTTTTTGTCGAAATAAGCCAGAACTCCCGGACTATCCGACTCACAGAAGTCCTTGAATGTTTCATAGTTCTCATCAAATGCTTTTCGCTATAGCTGGAAGTTATAAATCTGTTAGAAGTGCGAAACAATTAATAAGTCAAAAGGCAATTTAACATTTTCAGCATCTGCATGAACATCGATGGAAGCCTCTCTCGTTATGCAATTTGCAAATCAAATTGCTGGCGTCGTAGCAACTTTTTTCCAGTAGGTGGCAGCGTGGAATTGGCATACAAGAACCTTGGTCTGAGGAAAGCAATGTTCCAGCGCTCGCCATTCCACGGAGTCCTTGTCGATAACGACTGATTTTATCCTCTCCCAGCCAGTGTTTTTTGCTTTGAAAAATCCGAATATGTGCTCCATAGTAGCTGCTGTTTCGTTAAGTGAAACGAAGTCGAGGATAGGAATTCCTCGGCCGGTAGGACTCGTCACAAGCAGACTTCCTTCAATATGGCAGTCTTAATAGTTAAGTAATGTTACCATAATAGCTTAAGCGTGATGCAATGTAATATTTTATACCGCACCGAGGTGATAGCCGAAGTTATTGGTAGTGTGGGTCCAATCCATCAGTAAGCAATCCCCCCTCCCACTCGCGGAATATGCGCTTTTGAACTGGAGTCTGGATAATGATTGCAGACGTTATCCCCATTTGATCCTGTAAAAAAAGAACGCTAGAACCTTGATCAGCCAGAGCGTCTAGTAGACGCTTTAGTTTTGGCTCAGCTAAGGACTTCCCTAGAAGTCTGTATGATATTGCGGGCCTGTTGGGGTGTCACCGTTCGTGCTATAACATATAAAGATAAAAAGCAGGTTTAAAAAAAATGAAATCGTAGCTTTTACTGCTGTGGAAAATACCTAGACTGTCGGAAAGGAACTGAGTGACCTTCTTAAGCGCACCGCCAATGTTGACCATATCGGCAAGTCGTTCTTGAACATCGGGACGATCATCAACGCAGGCTGCTTCCTGGTAAGGGCTCGCGATAGCAGCGTTGGTCAGGTGGTTGTGGGTCCTTGTCTGGGCAAAAAAATAAAAAAATAAAAAATCTTAAATATCAGCATACCTAAAACAAACTGCGTAACGGTCATCTACTCGCCTCGTTATACACTTTGACAAGACACTTATCGAAGCCACCTTCACCGGCAACTTTTGCGACTTTAACCGAGAAACGAGCAGGACAACCTCCAAACCGACTGGAACGCTGGTGTATGCCAGTACCACGAGATTTTTGATGACAACCATGAGAGCAGCGGTATGTTCGAGAGAACCACGGAAAACATTCCGGGATTTTTGGGGTACTTGGTCGTCTACAGAAAATAGTATCGACGTGGGCGACAAAAACAGCAGCATGGACAAAAATCACACAGCAATAACAACAAGATTAATTAGCAAGAATAAAAAGAGCCAAAGCTGGAATACTAAATACAAACCTGTTGTGCGTTTTTGTGGCGAGGTATTACCTCCGGCAATAGCACAAGAAGTACTTCTCTTCGTATTCTTCTGCCGCCTTGATGATAGGGTCCCAGCTCTCGCTTTCCCTAACTGAAATTCAGGCACTACGTTGACAACTGGCCGAGCTGATTGTGCCATCACAACTCGGATGTTCCAACTCGAACTGCGCCGTTGCCGCGGAATCCGATCAGCGACATCATCCACGCTTGGTACATTCGTGTTACTTGTACTTGTCAGCACAACTCATTGTTAACATAACGTTTTAGCCGGCCAACCCCAAGACTTCGATAATAATTGGTCAATTGTATAGTTACCAGAGCTGCTTTCGTTGTTCCCCACCAACCGCTGTTTATGGGTTTGATGTACAAGATCGGACTCGTGTCTTTTCTTTCGATTTCGGATCGCGTCTGCAGTACGTAAGAACAAATATAGTTAGTTTCCGATTTTGTGCGGGCCTTTCCATTGTATTTGATTACCCTTGGACTAGGAAACATGCTGACTGGTTGGCGAAGAACACGGTGTTTTGTCAAGATCACTCTCACCCGTCCACCCTGAATCGCTGTCGATCACGATCGTATCCGAGTCCATGTTCTCTGTTGCTTCAATTGTCGCTGGTAATGATGGTTGCACTGCAGCAACGGCAAGTCGAAGTGTTCGCCTTCCCGCGGTTTTTGCGTCTCGTCTGCTGTTGGTAGACCCCTGGTCCAAAGTTTGGTCACTAAAACGAATACAACTTCTTAACGTGCCATAAGTAGCACTGGCTCTAAGGCACCAATATATCCTATGTTGAGTTGTTGGAGTTAACGGTGCTGTAATTAGTTTGGATCCGGACGCTGAAGAGAACTGTTGGTACTCGAAGATAGGTCATTGGCGTCAAGATTAGCTGAAGCTTTTCAGTCGTATTACACTACTAGCAGCCAGGAAAGTGTGACGAGTGGTGGTCTGGTTCGCCGGACGCTTTGAGGACACTGTGCGTGAGCGATATAAACTTACTTGTGAGAGCTACATGATCTACTCCCTGTGTGCAGAAGGATATTGCTATGCATTTCAATTTTTCTCGTGGATCGAGACAACGACTACTGCTCCTAAAGTAAGTAACCTCTCCGGTACATCGTATATTGTTCTTCATTTCTCCAAACCGTTGGCTTAGTACACGAAGCAATTTAATGTGGACATGGACAACTTTTGCTCGAGCATTCCGTTATTTAGGGAGCTGAAACCACTGGGTATTGGAGGGTGTGACGCCGTGCGTTCCAGCTCCGCAAATTATCCAGCCGAAATGAAAGTTCGAGGTAGAAAACTACCTATCAAGCACGACTAGGATACGTTGATCGCAAAGGTGCTGAACGACGTACAGGTGGTGTATGGGATGGATAGCGGGTCGGCTCAGATGCTTCTATTATTCATAATGCTATTGGACCGGAGTAATTTGTGGAAAGGAGCTGGTGCCGACCACGAGAGACCTCTATACATGCAGCAACCGTACGTCGTGGCTTTGGCTGTGAGCCGCGGAGAATGCTATGGATTCCCAAGATTTTGGACGACTACAATCACAATATAAACGGCGTCGATGTCTCTGATCAGTACCACTCGTACTACTGGGCCCAGCTCATTTCGTACCGAACATGGATGCCGCTGTTCTTGTGGCTTTTGGAAACTACCGTGGCTAACGCCTATTGCATCTACATGTCCCTGTTTCCAAGTTCTAAGTGAACTCACAAGGTGTTTCGCATGCAACTCGCGTGGGACCTACTAATGAGGTCTTTTGTTGATGAGCATACACCCAAGCGTGAATGGGTCAATAGTGCGCCAGTAGTGGCTAGAAACAAACCGCGTGTGACGAAGCATTTCTCGCGGGCTACCAGCATTGAGATTTATTCCTGCAGCACACATCCATATTGAAGTGAAGTCCCACGCAATATACTTTCTGTGTCGCTTCAAAGCCAGAGATTCTGGCTCTGCGGATAACGCTCCGCAGGTGTCGGCCGTGTACGAGTACTGCGAAGTTCCTCTCTGTATGAAGGCTAAGCGCAACTGTTTCCACGACTTCCACCGGAAAGAAGTGTGATAGTAAGCACTAATATACTTGATTGTTGTATGGCTAAACACGTGTCATATTCAACTCGTTTCGGGGTGCGCGACAAAGGGATACACTTGTTGGCTAATGCGTAGAGCCCTGTAGTCCATGTCATAGTCGATCTTGATTCCGAGGGTGGGCACGTTCAAGATCCTTGATCTTGAACTTCTCCGCGATACCAGCTTTCACCGAAGCGAAGATAGTATTGTATTTTCGTGGCGATCAAAATGTCGGCGACCTAGATAGACATGATGCAGTCGTTGACACCTACACATCTCGTGTATACACACGGGTCAGCATCGACTGCCTTAGATCCCATGTCCTCGAGGTCTCTCCGGCGGTGTCGGTCCACCCACGAGACGCCCGTTTAACACCAGCTCGGCTGACTGCAGAATGAGGCGTTCATGGCATCGATAAGGGTGGGGAGCAGCTTGGTCCAGTAGGGGTTGCTTGGAAGTAAGGAAATAGATAAGTGAGATCGAGCAGATACGCATTTGCGCGCACGCCATAGCTCCCTCCATGTTGCACTTGGGATAAGCCACTTTGCTCTGAGGAAGAACGTTTACTCAACAAAAATGTGAAGTGCAGAAATTCTATTGTAAAAGTTAAAATGCTAGTGTATTGTTTAAGTTACTTCACCACATTGGATTGGAGGGTCGCCATTTTGGTCGGGCAAAGTCTAGAATAAAGAAATTGTCGAGATCTGTCCAAGATATGTATTAAAAAAAATCCAGATTTGTGACGTCACCAAAGCGCGAATGCATGACTAATTTCGATTTGAGTAAAGGGTGTAGCCGCTGCGGTTAGTTTTCAAAACATGGTGGGCTTGGAGCTTCCCACATCTGCATATTGTGTCGAACTTCTTCGCGACGGGTAAATTTGTTTATCACGTCAAAAATATCCTAAATACGTCTAAGTTCCAAGTGTTGAGGCGCAGCCCCACTGCCGATTGCGTGGATCTGCTCATTATTAGCAACTGTCTGAGTGAGTAGAGGGAGGTCAACAGGCTTCCCTCTACTATTGAGAGCGCAGAAAGCTTTAAACCCTTGAGCTCGACGACTTTTCAGCGCCCCCATCCGACTAAACACCCCTGTATCTCCGGGTAAGGGTTAACATACAAATGTTAAGTTATTTTGATATCGTGTATATTGGATAGTCGTGCGATAAACCTAGTCTCAGATGTCAGCTCATCCACTAATCGTGTATCTCCATGATATTGACGGCCAACTAGCCAACGTTATCGTGGAACCTGTATATACCATGATAAAGCAGGTACAATCGTGTGGTAAAAGAAGACCTTGAAAGGACAAAGTCGTGCTACCAAAATACAGATGTCGATCAGCCTTAGAATTGCTAAAACTGAATATACTGAAACCAAATCAATTACGGACGCAACAATCGCTTACTCCTCAGACTCGGCCGTGCGCAGTCGCTTTGACGAATGGGGTCCCACTCCCGTCGACTCGTCATCCGATGAAGCGTAAGCCTCTTCACCACTTTCACCCAATGGGACCTGAGCTGGCATGCGCGCACGAATGTTCCGCTTTCGCGCCTTTTTGGGCAGGAGCGTGCCATTACGCCAAGCTCTGTGCCAAATTTCGAAGCACGTCATGAGGGCACCGTTGTGCTTGAGCCGAGCCATGTCACACAAGAACACCCGCCACGCCTTCGGCTTCTTAGACGGCGTCGCCAACTTGCAGTCACTGCAGTAAAATGAAGTGTCGCCACCGCGTGCATCATCCGTTCCCTTCAGCGGAGAGCACACCTTGCACACCCTCGTTCGTCGCTTCCTACCCGCCCGGTTGTTGCCAGGACGCCATGCATCATTCTGGACAGGAATGTGTCCCTACTACTGCGTCCTCGAACGCGCCCTTGATGGTGTGGTATCAATCTCCTCGTTGTGGATGAGCCCCTCCCAGCCTTCCTCGCGTAGTTGGCACAGCTCCAGGTGCAGTTGCTTTCGAAACTTGACGTGACTAAGCTTTCGTAGTCCGTCCGCGGTGCGACGAGCATTGTACACGATGTACGCGCTGATGATGGCGAGATCTACGAGCCCGAGGAACAACGACTTATAGTACTTCTTGTACTTGATGGCAATGTGCAGCGAGTACCTGTCAGCGTTTGTACATACATGATTAGTGAGATTGGTAAGATGTACATTCATTGTAACACCACTTGTCGTTGTAGGCGAAGCTGATCGTGTGTATCAACTCCGCCCATAAGTGTCCGGTAATCCTTCAGTACTCGGGGGCAGGCAACTTCAGTCTGTTCACCGGTCAGCTTGTCACGACGTACTACGCGATCGAGAGCCACACTTCCGCCAGATGCCAGCATATAGACCGCCTTGTTGTCCCACCAACGCAATGCACGAAACTGGGAATCGGCTTGTGATCGGTGACCTCGAATGTGCCGCGTTCAATTTGAGCTGGACGATTCGGGGGCGGCTTTTTCTTCTTTTCAGCTTTCTTCTTTTCGCCAACAATCGACACTGGTAACCCCTATCGATCTGTTTGCACC
This sequence comes from Phytophthora idaei, assembly GCA_016880985.1. Classification (NCBI taxonomy): domain Eukaryota; phylum Oomycota; class Peronosporomycetes; order Peronosporales; family Peronosporaceae; genus Phytophthora; species Phytophthora idaei. The sequence continues at coordinate 12,505 of QOKR01000068.1, forward strand.
GTCCCGACCGTGTAAAAGCCCATAGTCAGCATCTGTACCGCCAACGCGACTGAAGTATAAAATCGGTCTGTAACAACGAGCCTCATTGCTCCAGTTCCAGGTCCAGTAGGCCCAAACACCTCGGTGAGGTTGCAAATGACTGCTGTCATCCCTAACTTGTAGTCTGCCAACGCTCCACCGGTACCCGGTCGCTCTTGTTTGCCGCAGTAAACTTCAAACCTGCTCAGACATGTTTGCATTTCTGTTAGTATGTCCGGTACATGTTAAGAGAACTTAGACGCCAAAAGAAAAGCACGAGTGCTCCTGATGGAACACTCGTGACTTACCGAATACAGAATGCTGTAGTTGAGCAGCACAACATAAATAACTTCGTGTCCCATTTGTGGGGTTTATCTTTCATTTAGACTCGCATCCGATTGAAGCTGGATCGCGATGGCAGCATAGCCTCATCGAAAGCCATGGTAGAAGGAGGAATGCATCCACGCTGGAATTGCCGCGTCAAGGCGTCAATAACGGGCCGAAGCTTCCAAGCTTTATCGGTTTGAGCGCGCTCGTCACTGTTGGAATTCAAGTGTAGGTTGCGCGATATATGCATGAACCGGTCCCGAACTAAAAACAGCCCGAAGCAGCCTCGTGGTATCGCACCTTGGTCAGTCGTTTTCCAGTGGTGCTCAAGCTTTTCCTTGTTTGGGGGAATCGTGCGGGCCGCCAGCAGCCCTATGAACACGCACAGCTCACGGCCAGTAATATCGTTCGTCCTCTGCAGCTCAAATCGAATTTGCTCACGCTCCTTGGGTTTGAACTTTGGGTGCTTCAGCGTGCGCGCCACTTGCTTGTTGTTCTGACCTTCCACTCTCTCGTCGATCTTATCTACGAAGTAAGCATTACTTGCTTCCGCAATATCGTCCTAGAGGGTCGGCTGGGCAAAATAGAAGAATGCGCCTAACGGTGTGCCTGCAGCACGCAAGGCCCCCTCCGTAGGCCCATATGGGCCATCATACAATCGTGGGTAGTCGTCTTGCATTGCAGAAGCAGGTCGAGGTTCATAAGGCTCCATGAGGTACTCATACGGCGTCTGCTTCTCTAACGGATGCCACCCCGTCTTTCCCGTGTCCCTCAAGAGATCGATCGGCATGTTACGGAACGCTAGATGCCCCCCCCTGCTGAATCCAACAGCGAATCATTAAATAATAGATCTGGTTGAGGTGGTCCGTCCTCATCGAGACCAAGATCCAGATCACAGTCGCCGGTTAGTTCTTCGTCATTCCACCCACTCCCTTCGTCGTCCTCCACATCGGAATCAAGTGAGGCGTATATCACAGAATTGGCAGAACCATCGATTTGACTTCTTGATACTGTAATAAGGGTCAACACGGGACATACATGCTAATCCACCTGTCAATCTTGTACATACATGTTTACACGGACCTGCACCAGGACGCGATGAATCTTCTTTTGTCTTTTCATCCAGCGTGGCTACCTGTTTCAGCTGAGGCCGCGATGATTCTTCTTTTGCCTCCTCGTCCAGCGTGGCTGCCTGTTCCAGCTGAGGTTGCCGTCCAGGAGTAGTAGTTGGGGACTCGTCAGTATCAGCAAAGTCGTCATCCAGGTTGCGCCGCGTTTGACGTGAAGTAGCTACAAGATAAAAGCAGCGATACAGGTTACCACGTTGCTCTCAAATTGTATAAGATGTATATACAACTTATCACCAAGTGCACTAGCATCATTGTCTTCTTCTTCCGCTGAACCAATTCCGCCGCCTTCATAAGTTGTGTCGTGCGGCGAGACACCATGAATATTGTCCGCATGTGCGCTCCATGAAGTCGGAGTGGCTGGTGCTGCGTCCAGATGCACTGAAACCTCGCCTGGATGCGCATCCGAAATATCTGTGCAACAAATCACGGTAATACATGATTAATCCGATGCTAAATGTGTACACACACAGTAACCAATCAATCATACCCCCGTGCGTCGGTGACGCACTATTCTCATCGCCCGAGCTTCATGTTGAAGGGCGCAGCACAGATTGCTCGTCATTCGCTTGATTACCAGTTTCTCGTTGTGGCAGCACCTCAGTATTCACGATCACGCGTGTGTCACTCTATCCTCCGCCTTTCGATGACTTCGAACGCTGTTGAGCCTGAAGCTCTTTCAACTCCGCTGATAGCATGCCAGATACAACAGGATTAGAACAGAAGCATGATCTAGTGACAGATACAATGCTTGCCATACCGAGACCCATGCGATCCAAATACTTCATGAGCTCCTCCTCCCCCACAAAGTAATCTCGCCCGCGCACTCCGCCCCGCTTCTTCTTCCCCGGCATGATATAGATGACGTCGTAGGATAGCCCCGTCGACTGCTGGGATTTCCAGCCCGCACGTGCGAGTTCGCTCCATCGCGCTTGGAACGCCATTTGCGTCCGAGCCGGCAATTCTGAAAGTGAGAGAGAAAAATGAGTGGCAGCTGGATTCTCACCTCCAATATCACATATGCGATATGTTGGCACAGCTCGATACCTCTCTTTACTAATACAGACATGTCTATGTCCTCGTGAGTTGTCTTTGTTCAAGAGGTGGCTTTCTTCGGGAGGGAAAAGGCACGCCACCTACCCCTGGTTGACTTCGACTTTGTATAGACCAATACAAACTTTGAGTCAAAATACCTTAACGTGGACCGTACACGTTAATGATTTCCTGATAACTTGTATGGTCCACGCTCTCGCGCTCAAGGGGTAAATTCGGACTCGTGGACATCACTAAAAAAAATCCATTCTCGTCGCACAAATACAGTTTTATTTCTGCTAAGTACAGTAGCTTTGATCTCAAAACGCTTCTACCCGACGACGGCAAATAGAGCATGAAGCAGAGAGGCGAGAAGATGAAGCTGAGTATTGGCGTCTCGGAGGCGCATTCTTATTCAGTATAATCATTTTAATACTTCACGGTACTCCCTCTACTGTTTCAAAATAATCCCATTTGTGTCCCATTTGTGATTGCCATGGTCACAATAGAGGGAGTCAGAATTGAGAAATGGTACGAAAAATATCACCACTCGCCGCTGATAAAATGACCAAAACCTTTTATCATTTATTAGATTTATATTGCCGACTACTTACTGTATGTAGACTTCAGAGTCCGCAGTAGGTGGCGATAGACGCTGCGCGCTCATAGAGTGTACTCCGCGATCTACACTGCTTGTAGTCGTGTCCTTGAAGCCGTCCGAGTGCTTACAGGACTGCTTGGTCTAGTAGGCACAACAGTATGCCCCGTAGCGCATCCAGCAACTTCTAAATCGACCTCCCTGTACTGTTTTGTAGCCCAGCACGGCAACTTGCAGCACCTACACATGTTAGAGCGCAAGCGATATTTTCTAGTCATGTTTAGAGTGGTGCTGGGTGATGCAAAGCTCGCTAGCCGCATACAAGGCGGTGAACCCGCCGAAGTTGAAGGATCGTTAGGCATACAATTTGTAAGATTAACAGAGTGATGGTCGAATTGAAAGAACCAAAAATGGTCAACTATTTCCGAAATGGTTGGCGATTTCAGAAATGAAATATCCGCAGACCATTAAAAAAAAATGTCGGTCATTTCGCAAGAAAATCACAATGAAAAAGCTATTGTGGTTTTCACCAATGTTGCCGCCCGATTTGCTGTCTTATCTCGGAGGTCGAGTAGGTTAAGTAGGTCCGATTTAGCTATATTTGATCCGGTTTAGGGACTTAAGCATCAGCGTGACGTCGTTCCCAGTTGATCAAACCTATCACGACTACGGGCGAGTTAAGCCTAGAAGTCATTGAAGAGTAAATGCCGACTAAATAGTGGCATACAGCAGCGCGATTGACAAGTAAACGACATTATGTTTGCCTATGACAGCTAGGTTCTTTCGTGATAAGGAATATCGTTGATAGGAGGTGTCCTCGGGATATATTTTGGGCCGATCACTTTTGCCGTCGAAAGTCGGCAGTTCTGGCTCATACTTCATAATTCTGAGTGCATAGAGACTTATCCAGCCCGAAATAGCTATCTTACCGTAACCCTATTTTCTATATCGGAGGCGTTCAGCAAATCGGGTCCGATATATTGGATCTCGGGCCGTCCGTTTTGCCAAAATGGATGAAAACCACAATAATTCTGACCCACCCCAAATCCTAACAAATGTCTCCAACTTCCCCACTTTACAATGTCGTTGGGCACGCTTCAAGCCACGCGGCAGCAGCTGTCACTTGCTCTCGAGGCAGCCCAGCGCCACCTCGTCGCGGCCGCTCTCGACACGTCCGCATCATTTTCCCAAGAAGCTGTGGAGCGTTTCCACACACTGGCAGCGGAAGTTGATAGCCACAGTTGTGACACAAACTCGCCACAGGCACGTTGTTGTCCCTATAGAAGCTGCAGAAACCACAACTGAGACGATCGACCTCATGGATGTGGAGATGGAGACCGAAGATGAAGCTCTGCACGCCAATGCCGAGCAGGAAAACGTCAAGCAGGCTCGTCAACCTCCGACTACAGATGAAGTAGCTATAAGGCTCCAACGCTTCGTGCTGAAGACTGGAGAGTCTTCCGCCGGTTTGGAGGCATGCATAAAATGCAACAAGACTCAAGCCGCACTCGCGTCGTGTCGTAAGGTGACCGACAGCCTTTTCCAATTGGTGGAGAGTAAAATTCCAATTGATGAACCTAGTGCCTGTCTGTTTCGAGAAACACAGCGGGGAGACTTGCTGCAATCCTCTCCGACGGGTGTGGCGCTGGGAATATCCGTTACATGTGCGTGGTTCATCTGGTTAGTATGCTGGGTAAAGTACTGGAGCTGGCTGATACCCTCGCCGGGATTCCGGTAGCGTTATCTGACGCTGTGTTGAGATCTACCCGCCTCGAGCTCAAGAAATACGCCGAAAATCACTCGGAAGACTGGCTGACAAAAATGGAAAATATGTGCATAATATGCATTGACGGCAGGTCGCGTTGAAGGCCCAATGAAGACATTAATCATCGACTTTCAGCAGGAAATGAACAGGTACAAGAATTGCCAAACGATCGATTTACCTCAGACATGGGCCAGGATTCTGCAAGTGAGCTAACGGCAGTTAAAGTCATTCAAGCTAAAAAAATATTACTACTTCGCCACAGTGCTATGAAAAATAAAACTATCAGATAAAAATGCGGCCTTTCCTAACTATAGGCCACATTGTCTCCTTCACGAAACCATTTTTAGAGTTGAACCGTTGCTCAAATCCGTTCACTTCAGCATTTGTATCGACTTCCTCGGGAGTGAAGTGCTTTACCATGACTGGAAAAGTGAAGTCATCTGCCTCCTCATCACCGTATGTCGACCTAGGACCCTGGAGCTTCGCCTTGTGGTGGCTTATCATCCTCGCGGTTCATTTGGTAACGTTCGGATACAACACGGCTTCTATGCGATGTTATACTACGAGCTGCAGAAGACCTACATGTACATGACCTTCGAGTACTTCGGGATTGGCATGACGGCAGAATATCACCATGTTATCGCGAATGTGAATGCAGCCCTGGCGGCCCTTCATGGCTTGTGTATACTTCTGATGGTTGGAGGGTCTATGTGGTTACGCGAATTGGCATTTTCGCCATGGCCTCAAGGAGACGATTCTGCTATCTCGAGTACCAGCAAAAGGGGATCACCGAAAAATCTGTCGTCAACAACGCTGTCAACGATAAAACTGCTATAAGACTTCTGTCTGCTAAATTTCGCACTGTACGAATGTATTCGAAGGTGTGGGGTAGACGAGGGGGGCTAGGTGTAAATGGAGTCTCATCTTGGTTGCTCGTGAACTCGTGGAGACAGCTCTTCAAACCCAACAAGCCTATCGAATGAGTTGGTGTCTTCCACGATGGCTGCTGAATCGTTTCTATCTCTGCTTGCTGGTGCTTAATTGTTGGTCTTCTGTCTTTGTTTACTCTCTGCTATTCAAGAAAAATGAGGCTCACAGACGGTTTGCTTGCCTATTGTGCGACTGTATTCTAGATCCCATATCATGCATGGGTGTTCCTCTTATCATTGTTCTCAGCTACCTGGATCAGTATAATTCTCAAATTACTGGTTTTGATAGGGAGAGATGGTACGACGAAGTATGGTCTGCTCACGTTCTGAATGAACTTCAAATAGTTCTTGTAACTTCGTGGTCGGATTTGATTAGCCGGACGGTGTTCTCCTTTGGCCTCATATCCGCGACAACTAGCTTGAAAGAGCTATTGCGCCTCGTGCCGAGTGGCAGCGACAGGCGGATTGCTTGTGCTCCCGATAATGTGAAAACAGCGCACAAACCAAAACCAAATGGCCCTACACTTGATGGTATTGTTGCTGCGTATCAGCCACATAACCTGATCAAGGTTGGTGGTGGTAGCTACGGCGAAGCCGGTCTGCGCTCACGTACTGGTCGAACGATGCTCCACTTGGTACATTTACTCTTTGGGGCCAGGGGTGTGCTGGTGTTAGGGCTGCACATTCAATCATCTTTGCAACCAAAACTACCCCAATGCACCTTGCAAGTACATCCGTGGTCGGTGTCAGAACCTGCCTGTTACTTAGCTGTTCTTGATTGCCACCAACTAGAAATCTCCGGCAAAATGGACGAAGTCAAGGCAAAATTGAGTGAATTCGATAGATCCAGTGTTGTTACGCTGGTTATGCGTCATTGCCCAGCGCTACAAGTACCCGACATGATCACTGAGTTCCATCGAACGAGTGGTATTAAGGTATACAACTCAACTATTGATGGTTGGGGAGCTTCAGCAGCCGTCACGAACACAAATCACCCTGAACTCGGCTTCTTGTTCATGATTCGGGTGAACATGTCGGGCGGCGTCCTTCCTCCAGGTTTCCATGATGCTGATTTCCCCACGAACCTATACGGTATTGAGCTTTGCTATACAAATCTACGGGAGCTACCTGAAGATTTGGACTCGATTTGGATGATTGGAACTATGCTTTACATCGAGTACAGCCAACTCACTAGTGTACCAGTGACGATAACAAACCTAGATCCTTATTACCTGGCACTGACAGGCAACCCAATCACAGAGTTACCACCAGAGATATTTGAGGTCCCAGACATGCTCTATCTTGGCATTGGTAGCACGCTAATTAACGAGCTTCCTCGTAACGTGACGAATCTGTCGCCAATGCTATCATTTATCTACATCACCGACACAAATGTATCGTCTTTTTGGCCATGGATTGATCCGCTTGTGGAGAGGAAAATGGACATGCCCCGTCCTTTGCTGATGGGGGGATCAACATACTGCGTGGAGCTAGAAAACCTCACGAGCGGAGAGGCCACAAGTTTTAGCGTGCTGCCATCACCAGAGTACTCGACGATGCTGATGGATCCATCGGAGGAAAATCGACAAGTTATTCTACACACAGTCAACTGCGAGCTAGAGCACGCAGCTACGTTTTACCCGATCGCTCTGGAAGATGCCAACAGTGTAGTGGTATGAAAAGAATGCATTACTTGTATTAATATCAATGGTAGTAAGGATCCGTTAGCATGAATATATTCCTTTCTCCAAAGTTTGTGCAGAATGAACATGAGGTATTCAGAAGCTATGCGTTCGTAACTTATATGGTTCCAGATACAGCACCGGCGACCGTGGTTCCGGGCCCTTGCAGCGACTTAAGCCAGCACGTGCCTCCGTTATAGTTCGTCCAAGTGAACGCCCTGCACCCTGTTCTCGTGCGGCAAATATTGCAGCATCCAGATGCCGCAGCGCTGGGCGAGTTGCCGATGTCATTTCCATTGTAGTCGACGTTATTCACCAGCGTGCACGTAGGCGACGTCGAACTGATTTGAGCCGATCTCGCACCGGTCTTTGTCGTTGTGGCACCCTTTGCACTCTTCAGCCAGCACGTACCGGTATTGTAGTTCGTCCAAGTGTAAGCCTTGCAATCACTTCTAGCCCTGCAAATCGCGCAACAACCTTCAGCTGAGCCACTAAGCGCACTACCGACGTCGTTGCCGCTATAGTCGACATTTTCTTCGATCGTAGTACAGGTAGTCGTAGAGCCTCCGTTCAGCGTAGCGGATATAACACCACTCTTACTCTGTGTCGTTCCCTTCGCACTCTTTAACCAGCAAGTACCGCCACTCCACGAGTAGGCTTTGCAGCCACTAGTAGCAGCACAGATAGCACAGCATCCACTAGCAGTTGAGCTAGTTCTGCTGGTCAGATCGTTGCCGATATAATCGATATTGTTTTCTGCTGTCGAGCAGGTAGCGCCTGTACCGCCAGTGTTTGCAGCAATATAAGCCTTCGCTTGATCTGCCGCCTCTCGACCAATGTACATGATGAAGCCGTAAGGGTTGACCGTACCGTCCCGCATGGCGCTAGCATCAGCAACAAACACGTTACTCATACCAATGACGCGCAGTTTCTCGTCAGCGCAGCGCTTGGTGTCTCCTGAGTTGCTCGAGGTGTAGCAGCTACCACCGAAATGGTGCGTAATTAATCCACGATTGGCTGCAACCCAGTTTGCTACCGACGTATCATCAGAACCAGCCGACAGGAACGTGGCGCCTTGGGCTACCATAGCACTAACCGTACGCTGGGCATACGACTGCAACGCAGCTAGATCGCGACTAGTACCGAAGTAAGGCGTGCCTTCGTTGAACGCCTTCCAGTTGGTGTTCCCATCGAATCCCGAAGCTGCTCTGGACTCTGGGTTATTCACGTATAGCGCTAGTGTGAACGCATTGCTGCGGCTGTAGAATTCTCCGAAGCCATTCGTAAGAGCAGTCGACTGGAACTCATATGTTCGCCCTTGAACGTCGTAGTTCTCGTAGCTGACAAGAGTTGGTCCGGAGCTGCTCCAGGGTCCAGTGAAGCCCTGGTTCATGTACTGGTTGATAGCCCAGCTCGGTTTGTTTTTGTACTGGAAGGAACTCATCTGTGGGTGCGAGAAGGAGGCAAATACCACGTTCGTATCGAAGAGATTCCGCCCCACGTTGGCATTCGTCACCCAACCTGCTGCCTGAGAGACTCCAGGGAATCCGTTGCGTCCGTTAAGCAGGTTAAGCTGCGAACTAGGACCGACGCCACTTTGGATCAGCACCTTTGGCGTACTCAATGCACCCGCAGCCATAAGCACAGTACCTCGAGACGATAGAAATGCTTGAGTTCCACCATTATAGACGACTCCCGTAGCTTTACCACCAGAAGCTCTGAGGATATAGTCGACTTTGGCTCCAGTAAGAAGTCTCACGTTACTCCTACCACTCATTTGGCCCCAGAATGCAGTGGCGGGGGTATCACGCTTGCCGTTCTTGAAGGTGAATGGAGCATGGCCAAAGGTCTTACTCTTGCTGTTGCGTGCTGCAGCGTCGTTGATGGTACGTTCAGCATACCCTCTTGCCAGTAGAGCCCTGGACACGATGGAATATCCTTCTTGAGTGTACCAGGTACCGTCACTTGACGGTCTGTCCGTGTGGCCATGGAGCTGTTCATTTTCGTTCATCTTGGCGACCATCTGAGCCGCTGAGAATGGCCACTGCGTGTTGGTGACGAACGAGTCTGGCGGACGGAAGTAGAGCGCCGCGTTGATGGAGGAACACCCACCCACGAGTTTACCGAGCCACATGTAGGCGTCGCTGATCCACTCGACACGGTACTGTTCGTTTGCACCATTGTAGATGATATTGTCGTATTCGCCGGGAATGTCGAATTTCGTGAGACCTCTGCCTCGAGCGTAGTCCGGGGAGTCGGTCCCCCCTGTAGCAGCCAAAGATCTGGGGCCAGCTTCGAGGATCAACACGGAGACACTCGAATCTCGTGACAAGTACTCGGCAGCTACGAGACCTCCAGGCCCACTACCCACGACGATGGCGTCGTAGGTTTGAGCGTTGGCAATGGAGTTGAGGGCCAGCAATGCACCCGCCAAACAGGGGAGACGCATTGGTGGCGATCACGAATGCTTGGGCGATGCGGGAGGAAACGAATTCAGGAATGAGGATATTATCTTCACCATCCAAGGGGGCCTCCGCTTTCGACCGAACGGCCGACACATGGACGGTAGAGGTCGAGACAACTGGCCACACTCTTGAAGCAGTTGCAGATTGAAACCCATGTGGTTGGGCGTCTTTCTTTCTGCCGACACGAACAGCAAGAAGTGTTTGCGTTTCTGGACTCTGTACCCGGATTGTAAACGGTTGAAATCGAGTGGATCGTCATCATTGCGCACGTTTTGGAGGCGCCGTTTTGATTTTTGAGCATGTAAGTGCGGCCATGAACTTTCATTATGGGCCACTCAGAATCGTTTTGCCTTGAGCGGGGAGCACACGACCGTTCTCAACCAACGCGTTTTCTCGACGCATGCGTCTGTTTAGAAGAGAGCGGAGAATTACAGAAATGTGGTCTCCATAAAAAACGTAGCTATCCATGGCTTCGAGATTCTAAAATTGATTCTGGGCTAGTTTGATTTTTTTCACCTTCCAGGTGAAAATCAAACTAGCCCAGGAATCCAGGACCTACATGTACCGATTTTTGTACCAACACATAGAAAATCATACCGGAATTTCGGTATCAGCAACGGTTTCTCGTGCTGAACGAAAATGCTCAATTCTATTTCCGCGCAAAAGGCGCCACTAACCAAAGAATCGTAACTGGTACATGCCCAGAATGACATGATGCTACTACACCAATTCTTGGGCTATCGAGAGAAACACCCAGCCATAGTGATTTCTCTCACTAATCGCAAGCTTCGCCTTTGGGTTATCAGTAGGGCTCGATTTCGGAAACGGACCACAACGTTGGAAACGAGGGTCTACACTGTAGATCAATCCTCGCCGGTCTTCGGAAAAATGTCAACTGCTTCGCACTTGATGACTTCGCAATCTAGAGACCCCTAAGTTCCTATCTCACCACAGCATCGATAGGAATATGCTCGTCTTCTGATTAAGAGATCTGGGAATGATTTTACGAACAACCTAACTTACGATGCGCAAGTTCAATGCGGGGCCTCTAGACATGGTAAATAGGCCGAGGGGGCAGCTCAGAGTGTCCATGTCATGGAGAATCTGGGGCGGAACGAGGTACTGAAGAGAGATCCGGACGAATGAGTAGTATGCTAGGCAGATTTACGACCACCGAGAGTATTCGTGCGAGGTAGTCCTTATTAAGGACAACAGAATTATTGGAGAGGAATGATTTTTTGGCCCGCAAGCGAGTATTTCCGTGTCTCTTGCTCAGGATACCTTTGCTTAACTATGTCACGGGGGTAACCTTTTGAGAAGTGCATCTTCCGAAGTGCTGATTGGATATTGATGTAGAGGTCTAGTTGAACAATACCTTTGGCTTGATTTTATTTTTAAAAAATAGCAAGATGCTCTTTTGTGCGGCATGCTGGAAGTAGAAAAGAAACGTTTCTGGGACTGCAAATGATTTTAACGAAACATTGCCGCAGCTCTTCGAAAACTAGCCCGGAAGCCTACCATTTCAATGGTATTCTTTTCGCGGTGATCCGGTATTTAGGTCAATAGGTGTGCTTGATAACATTTTTTTTTCTCCTTCCGCAACAAATGCAACAGCAGCGCAGAGGATTGGCTCCATCAGTTGTGCATAGGGAGTGTACCGCCTTTTGCTAAATCTGCTTGAAGTATTATACTTAAATACCATCATGCTCAAAGTGCAACAGTACATACGGTGTGCATTTTAGTTTAAGCATCATCATCTATTTTATCCTTGTTGGGCAGGCTGCCTTTGAAGCGGATTGCGATACATTCTCAGTATCCTGGCTGTGAGCTTCTTCCTTTCTTGTATTCTTCGGGGAAACAAACCCTACCAAAACAGCAGAAGCTCTACATGTACAATATGCAAGCGTTAGCAGCAGATGGAACCTCACCTCGATCATAGCAAAACAAATACCTACTCGAGAAGGGTCGGTGGTATTCGTCCAGGATTCTTTTTTGCGAAGCCTTTGATCTGACGGTCAAACCGGAGTAGATGTGGTCGGAGTTTAGGTGGTTCAGTAGCTCGTTCAGCCAAGTATACCCATTCCGCCAAAACCTCGGCAATTCTAGCGAAACGACTCCAGTCTTCTTCTGCCCGTGGACGATTATTTTTTTGCTTGCACGTTTGAATATCCTTACGAAAGATACTGGCTAACTTTCCAAGAGGTTTTTCCATACGATCTGGTTCCAATGCGCCGATACAAGACAGGCGTTCGATTAGATTTTCCATTTTGCGTAATAAGTTCGGTCCCGAGGAATCCCAGACCTTAGTAAGGATTCGAGGCGTAGATTCCAATTGCGGGTCAGTAAGGCACAACGGTACATCCGAGTTATTTTTCGCATGCGCAACTACTTCAGCAATACTTTTCGCCGTACCCGCGATGTAATTCTGGCTCACTTCCCTCTTCTCCTGGTGATGTTCAATGATCGAGGGCAGTAAAACCACTGCGTCTCGAAAATCCACTGCAATATCGTCGCTAATATTACCTCCGTCTTGTATCAATCTAACCATCCCTTTTAAGGACAACGAACTCCGGTTTATCAAACCGGTAATTGCTTTCCACACAGTCGGCGCCGCCTCATCCTCACTCAGCTCCAAACACTCCCTGGCTTGTCGAACAAAGCTCGCGAGATTATCACGAAGACGACTTTCATGGTTGGCTTTGGGAACCACATCCAATTCTTGGCGCTTCAGGCCCGGTTCCTCTTCTTTTCCCTGGTCCTCGTCCTCTCTTGATCGTTTCACGCCAATTCCACCCATGAGTTCATGCTCGTCTTGTTTCTCCTTTTCCTGCTCGACGGCAGCTTCATCTTCTGTCTCCGTTTCAGATTCGTAATCCACCAAATCTTCACTCTCCAATTTGATGCGAAAATCTTCATATTCTGCAGTTTTGGTGACTGTTGATTCCTCTGTTCTCTGCGTCGAGGCCTCAGCGACGATGGCGCGAGTTGCAGAGCGGATTTCGTCCAGTAGCTGCTCGATGTGGATGAGTACAGGAGTCATGGCAGCTGCCGAGGATACTCCTGAGGCGCGAGAGGATTCTGAGGGGAGCGTTATGGAGTCTATGACGCGCGAGAGCTGCTGCTCAACGTCCAGCAGCACGCTCATCGTCCAGCAGCACGCTCATCGTCTGCAGACGAGTTTGGTTCTGAAACTCTGATCTCTCGTTCATACTGAAATTAAGATGACTAATTGTGGGGCATTTTGAGTACCGGTAATTACTAAAGTTGAAATAGTGAGAAATGGGTATTTAAATACCTATTCCAGTTATTAAAATTATTAGACTTTTTTTTAGAAATCAACTTGACAAAGGGAGTGCATTGCGATTATCTGCAGAAGCGAGAGGAAATAGAGGACCACTAACTCAATTTAATGCGGGGCTGCAATCTATCCAAGACCAGATAGGACCACCAGTTCTGGCCTTGTTGGAGTCCATCAATTCAGTCGAATACGCAGATGATGGTGCTGCTGTGAACGTGTCTGTAAAGCCATTTTCAATCTGCTCGATGTCGTTGCAGTACACAGAATCTCCAGCCATGATCGGTCTGGGCATCCAACGCGCACGTTGACGTTGTATAAGGTCATCTGTCCACGGCCAAAAAAATGATTTTTTTGTGCCGTGCAGGTAAATGGTCGAAAGTGTTGCGGAAAGTTGCACCACATTTCGAGGCAACTCGACAATGTTTGTATACCCAAGCGCTAGTTCCATCATCCTTTCAACCTCAAACACCTCACGTGGGAGTTCGCTGATAGGATTTCCAACAAGGGATAAATACAGTGGCCAGATGCGCAGTAGTGCCTCTGGAACAGCATTCAGATAACTATACGCAATGAAAACGGCCGATCCGAGGTTCCATTTGGAATCAAGATCGTCAGGTAGCTCAGGTATGTTGGTGATACACATCTCGAAATCATACAGGCCGACTGGGGTGTCGTTTTACTGGAACCCGGCTGGTAACAAACCATTGGTCATATTCACTCTAGCCAACATAAGCGACAAGAAGCCTGGATCGTGATAGCAGCAGAGTCTCCCCACTCGGTGATTGTCGTATTATAGATTTTATGGTGGAACTCCGTGAAAATATCAGGAACCTCGAGGGACAATGCTTGATTAGCATGCTGATAACTGTGGAGCCTTCAAATCCGTGCCAGTTTGTGTCCAAAAACTTCGTCAAGCTGTCCTGAAATGCCTAGGCAATTGCAATCGAGACAGAGAAAGAAGCACGGGGTCTGGACACAAGCCATGGTCGTACTTGCAGCAAACATTGCGGCAGTGTAGGTTGCACAAAAGCATGGATATGAAATCCTAAGATCACCAGCCCCCAAAGGAAAAATAGTACGTGCACGCAATGCATTGCCCCATGACAAGCATGTTTCACCCTATTGATCATGTTGGCGGAACTCCGTTTCAAAATAGGACTCTTGATTGCAGGACGTTGGTTCTATCGTTAGTTTAGAAGACTTAACACCACTCTTGTTAGCGACAGTTTTAACTTTCGCTTGCTTTGGTGATATGGGTGTTGCATTAGATAGGGCAGCCACGCGATTACCACGCCGCCACGATCGATATAACAACTCCTTCAGGTTTGTATTAGTTACAATAAAACAATAAAACCAAGCGAGAAAATTACACGACTCAGTAAGTCTGACCATAATCATTTAAAGCTCGCGCCACCTATTCATCATTGTACCACGTAAATACTTGGAATTCAGTGGAGTTGCTGCCGTACTGATCTATATAGCTCATAACGACGATAAACGCCACGCCCATACACGCCAGGAGATCCAGCGCACAGTCACAAGCAAGGCTCGTAAAAGGTTTGCGAGGTTCGCCACCATGTAAGACGCGGATGACCAGCAGTTTAGAACTAGCCCCGCCACGTAGAATCGGTTGAGCAGCATACTTGGTAAATGAAAGCTCATTCGGTAGGCTTGGATAGTCTGGAATGCTGTCTCGATCAGCTCCCGACAAACCAAAAGTACGTGAAAATACTTGCCGTTCACTCCTAGCAGGTATCAGTTAGTTCTGTTAGTTTAGATAGTCCATTGCGCATCATCGACTGGGTAGGACTCGATTATTTTCCGGCAGGTTTGATCGTTTTCAAATTTTGTTCGTATGTATTTCTTTATGCACTTTTATTCGCAATGCTGAGCCCTCCCCATGGTGTGAAGGTTAGCGATCGAAACTAAACTGAACTTCCAATCATTAAGAGCGCGCACAGACTATGTAAAGATGACAACATCGCGGGAACTATGGCAATGGTTTTGTAGTGCTCTGGTGCCATGCCGATATGGTAAAAGACTAAATACCAGCAAAGTGTTGTTTGTTCCGGTCCCCAGTAAAACATCGCATACATTACGTTATAGCCGCAAGAGGTCACGTGAACTGCTACAAAAACCACCCACCATATTGTAAATGGCACCACGATACTACCACAACCTCTTGAGACGCTATTGCCGTGCTCATATCGCTTGGGAGAAGAAGAAAAAAAACGAACTTTGCAGCAAGATGGAACGTGTGTGACGAGTATAGCGATAAGACGTGCCAATGATGCAAAAGTTTCAAAGAAACCTGGATATTAGAAATCATTTAAACTAGCGGCGGTATCGAGCGACAGCAATCTTGATTGTTATTATGCTGTGCGTACTTCGTAATACTTTCAGAAGAAGGGAGCTGGAAAGTGCATGGAGAACGATTGAGAATACCAGTAAAGTATGTGCATTGTAACACAGTAATGATCTTTTTACTTCATTTTCCCGCTACGGGCAGAAAATCATGCGATACTATACATTGCATCCCAATCCATTAAGCGAAACATGGTATGGTACAGAGGTGGTGAACAGTCAACAGCTTTGGTAAGCAAGTCCCAATTTTGCGCGGAAGAATTCATAAGCACCACCGAGTAGCCTGCTTGAAACGGGGCAGTAAATGCTGTTGATTCACCCCTCAGAATTCTATCAAGATCGTTACAATAGGTCGACCCGTCTGCAATTATCATTGGTGCCATCTCCAGCATCATTTCGACAAGCGGATCAATCCATGACCAAAAGTATGAGACTGTCGTGTCCCTAATATCAATAAATGGGGAATTCATTGATGGATTCAGGATGGTTCGTGGTAGTTCGCTGATGCTGGTGCGGGCTAAAACGAGGTAAAGCATCCCGTATATCTCGAAGAGTTCTGGTGGGACCTCTGCAATGGGATTCCCCCCTAACACCAGGTAGTAGGGCTGTAACCGAATCAACGCTGCTGGTACAGCAGAGAGCTGGCTATTCTCCACGAAGACACTAGATCCAACATGCCACTTGGAATCAATATCATCTGGTATAAACTCCAGATTCGTCTCGCAAAAGTATATATCGAAAAGACTGGCTGGGAAATCAATTGACTGGAGGCCTAAAGGAAGAATGCCATCCGTCATTGTCGTGCGCACCAGTGATATCATCGTCAGCTTTGGGTGGTAAGTATTCGTAACAGCGACATCTTCTCCCCAAATAACAATAGTCGAGTTATACACTCTAATCTCTAGCAGCTGAATGAATTCTGAGAAGCTGACAGGCACTCCAAAAGCAGGACAATGTAGGACATTGAGCTTTACAGCGGTCCTGCGATCAAACCTCTTCCATTCAGTGAGCACTTCGTCTTGAGTACCAGATATCCCAATTTTGTGGCAATTGAAATCCACGACAAAACAAGACGGCAGAGCACCAGCCATCGGATGTACTTTAGGCACACACTCCATTAACGGCATTTGCAAGATAGCGTCGATGTGTAACGCCAACACCACGAAGCCCCACAATGCGAATAAAAAATGAATGCCATGGGAAGCAGACATTCTAGGCGAGGAACGCACAACCTCCTTTTTGACGTGAGAATTCTTCTTCCAATTAGAAGTAGATTTCAAATCATTATTCTCTGGGAGAGGTGATAATAGCGTGTGAGCTTCATACGAGAATAGTGAGTCATGGCTATCAGCTGGCACCAGCCGATTCCTCCTTTTAGGTCTCCGACGTAGCAGCTCTTTCATGTTTGTGGTAGTTATGATAATTCCAAGTGAAAAGACAGCGCGCATTGCCATATCTGACCAGGACACCACTAATACCATTTGAGCCTCGTTCAGCATTTGCGCAACCCAGTTATCGTCAACGAGATCATCAAAGTTGAAACCTGCCAGCGCAACATTGTACTGATCCGCATACTGCATAACAATCATCACTGAAACACCAATAGTTGACATCATATCCAGCACACAATCACAAACCACCAACGCAAAGCGACGGTGCGCTTCTCCGCGCCAGTACCATCGCGAATTAATCAGCACGGAAGACCAACAGTTAGTCACCAGCAGGCCCACAAAGAAGAGATTGAGTTGTGGACGCGGAAGGTACTTGCTCATGCGAATAGCTTGTACCGTCTGAAGTGCTGTCTCTAGAACTTCTCGGAAGATGTGGATGCGGCGGAAATGCTTGCCATTAACCCCGAAAAACCCTTGTCGATGGGCTAGCTTCATGTATGCTCGTGTAAAGGTTCGACTGACGACGCTTCCGGTCCTATCAGGCTCCAATTGTTGCACCGACGCTGAATTCTTCTTGCCCTTGCAAATAGCTTTTGTGTCTAGTGTAAATGATACCGTCCGCTGCGAAATCGAACAGATAATCATGTGCAGAACGCAAACTGCGTGTGCTGAAGCTAAAGCGATGTGCACGTAGGCGATAATAAGGAAGTTTTCTCGATGCATGCCGATGCCGTACGCTTCAAGTGAGAAGCTTAGAAACGATTCGTTGTAATCCCAGTAAAACTTGGCGAATCCCGCGTTGTACGCACACGTCAGCAGGTGAGCCGTGAAAACTACGAGCCACCAGAACAGGAAGCCGCAATACGAGAGCGTCACATATTCAGATGAGGAAGATGAGCTGAGAACGGTAGGGCGGTCCATTCCATACCTTGTTTCCTTTTCTGGCTATTCTGGTACTAGATCGAAACCGGAGGCTAAATGACAACTGTCAAGTTTTTATTTATGCTGAACAACTGTTAATAAATATCTGTGCTGAATGTTAATACTACGCTTTAAAAGAAAGCAAGGAATTCATAGTGGAAAACTCGATTTTCTCAGAAGATAAAATATGCCGTGGCGTAGATTAAAACTTCTGTTACTAAGCGCCGAGAGCAAATAACTGATCCGAATAGGCAAGGCGGGGCGTCGTGGGTTCGGTCATAGCTGTACAATCGACGGCTCGGCGTAGTATGTCCCAATTCGCCTCAGAAGCGTTCATAAGGAGCGTCGAGTGTCCTGCCTGAAAAGGCTCCGAAAACGTTGATGCGGTACCACTCAAAATCTTCTCGAGATCGAAACAATACGTGGATCCACCAGCAAATATTGTTGACGAGAGCTCCAGCGCAAGTTCAGCTAGCGGATCTATCCACGCCCAAAAGAAAGAAATACTGGTGTTCATAAGCTCCAGTTGAGTTGCATAACTCAGTACAAATGATACGTTTTGCGGTAACTCGCGTACTAGAGTGCGACTCAAACTTGTGTATTGAATGATGCCACTTTCAAAGATCTCCTTTGGAGCAGCTCGAATTGGATTACCCGCTAACGAGAGAGTTGGTGGCCGTAAACGCATGAGCGAAGGTGGTACATCTGTCATCAGACTATTCTCAATGTAGATAGCACACCGAGGCCATTTCGAGTCAAGGTCATCTGGCAAAGATTTCAGGTTTGTTTCAACAAAGTACATTCCGAAAACGGTACTCGGAAAATCTTTTGAGTGAAACCCAAGTGGCAGAAGACCGCCTGTCATGTTGCTTCGAGCTATGGAAATTGATCCCAATTTCGGGTGGTGATCGCCTGAGAGTGCAGCGTTGGCGTCCCATTTAACGAATGTCGTATTATACGCGTATATTTCTCGAA
Source organism: Phytophthora idaei (assembly GCA_016880985.1). NCBI lineage: Eukaryota > Oomycota > Peronosporomycetes > Peronosporales > Peronosporaceae > Phytophthora > Phytophthora idaei. The sequence continues at coordinate 31,397 of QOKR01000068.1, forward strand.
GGTGATGGAATTGTTGGATGTGTGTAGGCACTTCCATAGCTGAGCAATGTAGTATTTGGAGCTTTTCAACTGTGCCGTGATCAAATCTCTCCCACTCTTTTTTAACCTCATCCATCAGTCCTGATATCCCAAGCCGGTAGCAATCAAAGTTAACGACAAAGCAGGATGGTAGCGCCCCAGCCATAGGATGCACTTTAGGATTGCACTCAATCAGTGGTGTTCGCAGCGATGCATCAATATGTAATGCTAGTACCACCATGCCCCACGTTGCTATCAGGATATGCACCATTTTGAGCAGTCGATTACGTCGAGATTTATTTCAAATTCGAAAGCTTGGGCTTATAACTTCGTTGTAGTTCTTTTCATCTCGATCATTTTGAAATTTTATGACACTAGGTTGAATGGTGAAAAGTGAACCAATTGAATTCGGCTGGGTAGCACTAGGAGGGTGGACATCCGTGGCTACACGCCGGGAACGAGTGGTAGTACTTGAAGTAACTCCTTCATTTTTCCAGTGGCACCGAGTAGCCCAAGCGAAAAAATAACTCGAATAACCAAGTCTGACCATGATGTCACAAGAACCACCTGCGCTTCATTCATCATCTTGGCAAACCATTCGTCGTCCAGTATTTGAACTCCAAAACCATTCACTCGAACGTCGTACTGACCTATGTAGCTTAAAACTATCAAGACGGCTACACCGACGGTCGACATCAAGTCTAGTGCACAGTCACACATGACCAAGACGAATCGTCGATACGCTTCATCATCCCAGAACCATCGAGAGTAAATAATGACGGAAGACCAGCAATTTATCGCAGTAAACCCACGTAAAAGTGATTGAGATAGGGATGCGAAAGGTATCGACTCATCCGAATGGCTTGCATCGTCTGAAGAGATGATTCAACCAACTCTCGACAGATAAGGATGCCGTGAAAGTATTTGCCGTTTACACTCAGCTCATCACTCTTACGAGTGATACATCCAAACACTTTCTTCAATCGAGTCCAAAGGTTTCCACCAGAAGTATTATTTTCATCATGGATGGAGGATACTGGATTCTCCGATTCGTTCGGTATTTTTCCATCGCTCAGGAATTTTTGGGGCCTTAGAGAAAATGCTAAAGTGCATCGCTTCGCAGATCCAAGAACCATTTGTAAAATCCATGTACTCCAGCCAACGCCATGTGCACGTAAGAAATGGTGCGGAAATCTGACGACGGCATTCCGATGCCATGGCTCGCGAGCGCAAACATTAAATACAAGTCGTCAACATTCCAATAGAATAGAGCGAAGCATGCGTTATACGCAAACGTGGTCAAATGAAAAAAGAAAATGATAAGCCACCAGAACGCGAACCCACACGAGTTCAACGATACAAATCCATGTCCAGGCGGCGACGTTGGTATGTCCATTACTCTTGCTTTTTCGCTCGATTCCGAGTTCCTGCAGTTTGTTGAATACAACGTGCTTGTGAGTGTACGACGTAAGCTATTTAGGGCTGTGATTAGGGTTATAGATGCACTTTTTTGTTTCTAGATGTCGTTAGTGAGAAGATATTAATAACTGATTGCCAACAATGTATGCAAAACTCTTTTATACAACAAAGTCCCAACGCTCTAAGCTCTTTAAAATCCATCCCATTCGAGTGAGAATAGTGAGGTATTTTGCTTTTAAAAAAAACAAGCTTCACGGATACCGAAATTGACGTTTTTTTGGGGGGGGGGTTAAAATAATGCTGTCAAAAAATCAGTCGATCTCATTGCAAAATAATGGAAAGGAGACAATCTATAAATAAATAGACGTAAAAGTTGGCAGTGTACCAGTACGTTATAAGCGCCTTCATAACTATAAATGCCCAGCCGTACGAAGGTACCACCAGGACTTCCTCGACAGGCTGACTTATTAAGATGCCGCACCGTGTCGCTCCAGGGAGAGCGCCGGGACTCGCTCAAATCCGTGTTCATGAACGCATCGCACGCCTAAAAACGGACAAGTTATCGTCGACCGTGCTGAAAGTCACTTGGGTTGGCTTCCTATTTCTCCATTTCGTGTGCTTTCTGTACTTTGCTTTCGCGGGTTGGTGCTATTGGAAACTACCTAAAACCCGTCTGGATGCATGGTTATCTTTGCTTTACATTGGAATGGGTACTGAGTACCATCACATGATCGCGTTGATACATTCATCTGTCGCAATTGTTCATGCTGCCTATATTGTTTGGATGGTCGGGTGGTCTTACTGGAAAAACGATGTGGTGTTCGCTATCTACAACGTCATCAAGTTTCCTATTCATCTCGATGGAGTTGGGGATGACTGGCCTCTTATTGTTCCTCTAAAAGACGGTATCTACTGGGCTTACAGAGCAGTATTCACGCGAGACGGGTTTTTAGGAGTTGATGGACCGAACTTTGACTTCGTCTTGCTATGTCGAGAGATTGTGGAGACTGCATTGCAAACCCAGCAAGCGTATCGCATGAGTCTGCTACTACCACGCAGAGAGCTAAACCGTGGATACGTTGCTTTACTCGTTCTAAACTGCTGGAGCACAGCACTTGTACACTCATTTTTTCACAATCACGCCACAAGAAGACGACTCCTGGCGCTGATTTGTGACTGCGTCTTAGATCTGGTCTCATCTGTGGGGATTACAACTGTACTAGTGGCCATGTACGTCCCAGATTTCGAGTTTGATACTTACGGGTTCCCATTTCTGAAATGGTATGAAGACGTTTGGCGGGTCCATGCAATGAGCGAGTTTCAAATGATCTTGGTGACTTCGTGGGGGGATTTAGCCATGAGATTTATATTTGCGTTAAGTATGTTAGGGAACCTGAACAACATTAAGAAACTCATCCGGGCTAGACCAATGAAGCGCATCAGACGTGCAACGAACGCTCGACATCGTGCAACAGTCGTCGCCCCATTTCACGCAAGCCTGGCGAGTATGAAGAAGAATTTTCATGGGGTAGATTCGGAATCCCTACACTTTTGGGTCGGTAAAGCGACGGAGATAGGCTTCTTTGTGTGGGGATTAGTGGTTATGATCCTTCATTTATACGCTGAATCAATGCCGGAGCTGCCACAGTGCAAGATGCAAGTGAAGCCGTGGTCTACGTCTCAAGCTTTTTGCTCTTTGCTTGAGCTCAATTGCTTCGCGTCCGGATTTAGTGGCTCTAGAACTGAAGTCACTACGCCATGGAGTGAATTTGATCCTACAACGGTAACTCGGGTTGTCGTACGTCATTGTCCTGCGTTGGAGCTTCCTGTAGTTTTGACTGAGTTCTCCGGTTTGAAAGAGTTCAAGATCTATAACTCCACAATTACAAGCTGGGGTGAAGAAGCTGCTATCACTCAAACATTTCATCCGATGTTAACGACACTTTTTCTAGTGCGAGTAAATATGACGGGTGGTGAACTACCGCTCGGTCTTCAGGCTGACGACTTCCCTCAGTCACTAGAGGATATCGAGTTTTGTGTCACGAATCTGATCTCCTTACCTGACGATCTGGATATGAAGTGGCCGCAGTACGCGAGTATCTACCTGGAAGCCAGTCAATTCCTAGAAGTTCCACAATCACTAGTCCGACTTGCTCCGTATGATCTATCGTTGTCATCGAACCCTATTTCGACCATTCCCGCGGAGCTTTTTGAGAGTGAATTGGTCGCTTATTTGAGCTTTGGAGGTACGTTAATCTCAGAACTCCCAGAAAACGTCTCAAAGTTGTCTTCTTCAATGTACGATGTAAACCTGAGTGATACCAATATTTCCTTCTTCTGGTCCTGGATTGATCCGTTGGTCATGATCCCATCAAAGGCGCCTCCCATAAGCGCTGGAGGGACCCCTTATTGCTTGGAAATTCAGCGCATTTTTGAAATACGACAAACAATTTTTTCGATCTCTCCACCAGGGCATACTGATATCTCCATACTGATAAATGCCTCTGTGGACAACTGGGATATCCTAAAGAACGCAGTGTCTTGTGAAGACCAGGATAGCACTTGGTACCCTCTAGAATTTGAGGATACGTACAGTAAAATTATCTGAAACATAATCTGTGCTATAAATGAGTTAGCATTTTATATTTTGACTGATCTTTTCATAGTTCTTGTCGTACATTTTGTATCGAGGGATGGAGCGATGTACACCGCTAAAGCATGAGACACAAGCTGGACCGAGCCGGGATGGTCTCCACTCAGCAGAGACAGAAGAGTATACCTCTAGCGAGTTTTCTCCATTAGCCTTACGGGTCTACTGGACTATATTCGTTGGTCTACATGCTTTCTGCGGGATGTACTTCGCGACGCTGGCATTAACCTACTGGAAATTACCAAGGACTACGTTTGGTAGATGGTTATTTTTCTACGATCTCGGCCTCGACCCGGAACACGACGGAGCAATCTCGATAGTCCACGGGGTTTTAGCGGCAATTCACATTGGTTATCTGCTGTGGATGCTTGGTTGGTCGATTAGAAACCGAGGGCTCGTCTTCGCAGTTTACAACCTCTTTGGGAGCGCAATAGTGAATTCCACAGACCAAGACGAGAGATTAACTCATCGAATTTGCAGCTCTTGTTGGGTTTTAATCGGGTTAATTGGTGTGGATGGTCCTTACTTTGACCTGGTCCTGCTCTGTCGAGAAGTGTTGGAGACGTCACTACAGACACATCAAGCTTACCGCATGAGTCAGTTGCTGCCGCGTAGCCAGCTCAACAGAAGCTATATTGTTCTTTTGGTTGTGAACTGCTGGTCCACTACAATAGTGCATTGTTTTTTTCGTGGAAGCCACACGAAGAGACGGTTTTATGCCATCGTAAGTGACTGCATCCTAGACCTTGTGACTTCTGTGGGGATATCGATAGCACTATTGGCACTTTATTTACCAGATTTTGACTTCGTGATCAACGATTTCCCAGTTCACAAATGGTATGAAGAAGTCTGGGTCATGCATGTCGTAAGTGAATTTCAGATACTTTTGGTGACATCTTGGGGAGATTTGGCCATGCGCGTCTTGTTCGCGTTGAGTATGATCATGAATATGAACAACATGAAGAAGTTATTGAGTCCAACCGTAGCAAACCCAGTATCTGTATCGAAAAAGAGACGTTTTGGTATTAATCGTCGCGTATCCGTGCTACCTCGCCACCCAAGCTTAAAAGATCTAAACGAAACAAGGGAGAAACCGAGTGCATTACGAGCGGTGATCAACGTGGAAGAAAACCTGACTCAATCGTTATTTTTCACATGGGGAGTTGCAATTCTTGTGCTTCATTTGTACGCCGAATCCATTTCTGGACCTCCGCAGTGCAGGATGCAAGTGAAACCCTGGTTAATTTCCGAACCTGCCTGTTCTCTTCTCGTTCTTGATTGCTATCACTCCAAACTTACGGGTACGGAGAGCGAGGTAGTGGCACAATGGAGCTCCTTTGACCCTACAACTACTACCGGGGTGGTGATCCACCACTGTCCTAACCTAGAAGTGCCGGATATGTTGACCAAATTCTCGAGGCTAAAGCTGCTGAAGTTCTACAACTCGACTATTACAGGCTGGAACGAGAGTGCAGCTATCTCGCAGACGTGTCACCCGAATTTAATTACGTTGTTCTTTGTTCGAGTTACTTTTCCGGATGGAATGCTTCCTGCAGGAGCGCTTTCCCCTGATTTTCCGCTTGGACTTGCGGACATCGAAATTTGCCATACAAATTTGCGCGCATTACCAGAAGATTTGGATTCCAAGTGGCCACAGCTCGCCAGTGTTTACATAGAGGCATCTGATCTGACAGAGGTTCCACCGTCTCTAGCAAGACTAGCACCATATGATCTCTCACTTGCGATGAATCCGACAACAAGTATTCCTTCCAAATTACTGGAGGGTGGCCTTACATGTATACACATTGGAGCAACGTCGATCTCCGAACTTCCTGAACATGTCCACGATGTATCAGCTTTAGAGCAAATACGAGTGGATAACACCAACGTATCGTTCTTCTGGTCTTGGATTGATCCTGTCATTGAGAGTGCTGGGCTGTACTTTCAGACGTACCGACGACCATTGTAGCTTCAAATACTCCGTATTGTTCGGATCTACAACGCATTGTTGATGGAGAACAAGCAAGTTTTTCAGCACCGCAGTATGAAGGACAATCCAAATATTTGTCGGAACCTTCGCAAGAGAACTGGATAACGCTGAAGCAGGCTGTAGAGTGTGGAGAGTGGTCAACAATTTTGTATCCTATCGAATCGGAAGACAAAAACAGTGCGGTCAACATAAAATAATATTGAGCCTTGTTAAATTAAAATTTGATAATCACTTTGGTAGGTACTTCGTCTGGTGCTACAATATATTCGAGCTGATCCGCAGGCCTTGCTGGGGTCTCCCTGGATAATTGCATGACTTTAGTTAAGCTTAGTATCGATTCCGAGATCAATTCGAAGATCATACACTGATTCAAGAACCATTCGACCGAAGTGGCGGAAGCTACAAGCCTAACTCTACTAGTGTAAATCCACTAAATTAATCGCTGCGTTGCTACATTTTCAAGCTCGGGGACGCTCACGTTCCGAAAACCATTCTTTAACCAATGATACGATCTTTTAGCAAAACAAATCGCGACATACAGGCTCCACAACGCAAGGTTTTCTACAACTCAGCAAGAACAACAACTCAAATATTATCGGACGAGAAATTCGGCGACACCGAGACAGATGTGGCAAAGGGCGATCGATTTTGAGATCAAGAACGTGCAAGAACGTAAGGAATGTTGAGCTTTTATCCTTCTAAACTGCACGAAATGCTTACACAACCGACGAGAACACTCCCGCCCTTTGAATAGCAGTACCCCTAGCGCTCTTAAGCCAACACGTACCTCCCTCGAAGTTGTTCCACGAGAATGCCCGGCAGTTCGCCGTTCTCATGCAAATGGAACAGCAGCCGTATGGATCGGTGCTTCTGGCATTGCCACTTGTAGCGCCATCATAGTCGACATTCTGCTCCATGGCACAACTAGGAGCTGGCGGGTTCGCAGTAGACTGACCAGAAATCACGCCGTCTCTGTGGACAGTAGCGTCCTTGCGATTCTTGAGCCAGCAAGTGCCACCGTCCGTATTCGTCCACGAAAAAGCGCGACAGCCACCAAAATTCCTGCAGATCGAGCAACAGCCACCAGCAGTGCTAGATCGCGCACTACCGATGTCATTGCCGGCATAGTCCACACCGTTCTCAAGACCACAAGTCGCAGCTTCGAGATATGGAGATCCCGATGTAAAACCTGCACGCACAACCATCCGGCCCTTGGTACTCTTCAACCAACACGTACCACTATTTAAGGTGGTGAAAGTATACGCACGACACCCTGGTGCATTGCTGCACACGGTACAGCAATCGGTCGCTCGGGCCGCAGACGCACTGCCGAGGTCACTGCCCACGTAGTCGATGTTTTGCTCCTGTTGACACCCCGCATCACCGCTCATGATCGCGGACCTCGCGGCTGAGTTCACGTTGATGGTGCCACGACCACTCTTGAACCAGCAAGTTCCGTCGTTGAAGTCGGTCCACGTGTACGCATTGCACCCGGGGCGGTTGGAGCAGGGGACGCAGCAATCCCAAGGAGTGGGGGCCGGGGCACTGCCGATGTCGTTGCCACTGTAGTCGAACCCATTCTCCACAACACATTGGGGCTGATTGAAGACGACGCCAGGTTCAAAATCGATTTGGAGTTCTCGTGTGGTGTTGGCTGGCGACGTGTCTTCTGTAGCAGCTCCAGTCCAGCAGGAGATACCCAACAACATACAAAGCAGCGTAATCTTCATCTCGGATCTTGGTGGTAAAACACAAAGTGAGTTGCGCCAGGCCTCAAAACTTGCACGAGAGACGATAATTCCAAGAGACACCGAGATCCGTTTTTTGGGTAGTAATATGTAAAGACAACTAGTATTTCTTTCGATCGTTGCTCTCTAAAAGACATCGTTTCAGCACTTTTCTTCCGAGCACATTCCTTTAGTGCTGCATCGCTAGTCTATAACGTCACACATGCGACTTTAACATTTCGTGTAGACAGAACCGCTCGGTGCGTCGCATTAGGCAACGCTGAGTTACATTGTGAAACCTTGGAGTAACGGCTTCACGGGCATTTACCAATGGGTTCGCTGGGCATGAGGATTTCTCATTCATGTAAAATCGTATGATGCACATAGTAATTTTAAGTGTGGCGTAAGAAAATCTCGCTACGATTTCAATCATTCTCAAAATGATAAATGGTCTTTTGGGTAATGTACTCCATTCAGAGATTAACAACAGTAATTGGGGATGGTAGCCATACGGAATGACAAAGCCATGCGGGAAAAAATATGCCCAATCATGGCCGACTTATTCATTCCGGATGACAGTGGATAGGTTCAAAATGCAATTAAATAAATTGACAAACGTATATTTCAATCAAATAAATTGAATGCAAATCGGTGGCTCCCTTGCGACAGTCTTCTTCGCTGTTCATTCAGCAATTTTCAACGCGCATCCCTCAAGCGCCCATGGACCCAGCCTACGGTGCGTGCCCTCCCTGCCCCCACGTTTCCCATGTTCCCCACGCCCCCGTAGCGCAGTGGCAGAGCAGGACACTATGTTTCCAGGGCGCTGGTTCGAGACCAGCCGGGGACAACTCGTTTGTGTGTGTGCTGTGTGTGTATCTGTGTAGGCGAAAGCTTTGGTCAGCGATTCCAAGAGCCATGCACCACGGGTGGAGATCCACTGGATCGCCAACTTTGGCGACGCGTTCGCGTAAGCCGCCGAGCCTCGGCGCAAGGAATGACTCGTCATATTTGGGGTGACTGATTGTCGGGCGGAAGGTTGCGTCTCTTGTATCGTGTCTCTAGTAACCTCAGTGATATAGCTAGCCACATTTGGCCGCTTTCGCTCCCGCTTCTGTGGTGGCTGTCCTGTTGAATCTTATGTTTACTGTAGGCTTTCCCAGTAAACAACTGCGTCTTCCTGTGTATACGTCTGACCTCCCGGCAAGTCCGGTATTGCGTATCGAGGCACAAGTGGAAACAGATATTCGGATGGCTCATCGTAGCATACAAAGAGTAAGCCAAGGGCGTGGGGCATATACTGCTGCCAACGCTCTGGGGACTTGAAGACAGAGACCCCTTGTACGACGGAAGTCTTGATACGCGCGATGTGGAGGAAGAGCTCGCTATCGAGAGCTGGTGTTTGCGAGCGAAGCAAGTGTCGATGGCCCTGCCGAATGTATGCCGCATCGCGTTTAACAGCACAGCATCATGAACTGCCTTCAAGCTGGTAGCCACCTCAGCGTGCACAATCAAATGTTCAACCAATACACACAGATCATTGACAGTACATCGTGGTGCGTCATTTGTTTGAACGTTGGTCCGGAGGTTTCGCTCTTCAATATTGCTCCCCATTTTGTCACGGATCTTTGCAATGCGCTGAGAACCCGACAGCGCGCTGGGGTAACGTTCACGGAGCATGTTGAGTGTCTGGGAGAAGTAGCCTAGCGCTGTCGACTTAGCGAGCAGCCCATCGCAGGAACGTGCTCTGGTACTCTTTTTGATTTGTAAGAAAATCGAGAACGCTGTTAGTAGAGAGTAGAAGTTCTTGGTGGGTAAACTAGTTTCCTTTGAGAATGAGCAATTCATGGCATCTAGTGCAGTTGATGATAGTCCGGCCGACTCTAGAAACTCTGCAAAGTATTTTTCAGCCACTAGCTCCTACCCCACAGTTCCAGAGGGGGTGTCCAACCACGCGCTGCGCGCCGCATTGTAGGGACCGTTCTTGACGACGAGTTTAGCAGTGTGCTTGCCAGAGGGGAACACACAATTATGCAATAGTAACTATTGCGAGCACTTCAACGCGATCGACACACCAAATGCTACTTATCCAGTAACGCGGTATTATACTTGATTCCACTAAGGGGTTTTCCACTGTAAGACACGTCGCTTCCGGACAAGTCCAGAAATAAGTGGGCGTGCCATTACCTAACCCTAACGCGATGTGATTCGCTTAAACTAGAAATGGATGAGCTTTGAGAAACTGTGATTGGCTGCATGATCTGGACAGCTGCTAAGCGGATAGGGTTTCTGTCCAAACCAGACTTATCCTACAGTAATTGTGCTCGAATTCGTAAATAACTACGGCGATTGGACAATATTGAGACCGTCTTGTATGACTTTGCCACACGAAGGCTAGGGCACTGCTGGCGGTGGCAGCATACCGCCTCTACAAATACAATAGCTATGTCTGCCGCGATTGACTCGCATGTTGAATGAATGCAGCAGAGGTTCAGTTTAATTTAATCAGCACCTAAGTTGGTACAAAAACTAACCTAAACGGCATTCGTAGCCGAGCCTCAACCAACAACAACAAAAAACAAAATCCGCAGGTTGAGTCAGTCAGCAGGAAAGCCATGTATCCCAACGAAATTGAGGAGTTTTGCTCCAGGTAAACTTTAGATATGCCGCTAATCAATGCAATGACATCCTGCCGCTATGTCGTTAAGTTACTCAAGTGATTTTGATGTGTCGATGCAAATGCAAGCACATCACATTAGGTGGGCGCGGTAGATGGACGAAGCACAGCATTTCCACATACCCAACAATAATGTTTATAACGTCGTAGCATGAGCTGTTAGTTGTTAGTCGTCTGAGAACTGTGCAGCGAGACACCTGTCAACGCAGACCACGGTACCCGTTGACGTCCAAGCTCGCCGTGATAAGTAACAACATTGTCGGTCGTGACGACTGTGGCCTCCGCGTCGTGCCGGCAAGACCTTGGGGCCAGCAATACTCACGCCAGATACACCGAGGTGCTTGTTGCGACCCTATTGATTGGCATAAGGATGAGGACAGTTGTGGCCGTGACGCTGTCCGCTGACGGCTGGCCTTGGAGGTTCACAATCTTGACTCTCGTGGTGGCTGCGGTAGCCGTGGCGACAAATAGCGTTATGTCAAGAGCTCCATGATAATCATGGCCACAGCGAGCACGCCACTTTGAGCATGGACAGAATACTCGTCTCTTGCTTCGAGAAGGCCGTCAAGAAGTGCCACACAATCATTGGCAGCAGCATATATCGTAATTAGTCAGACTGGGAGGCTTCACATTCTGTGGTTTCTATTTTGGCCAATGAACGTCGAGTAAGCAAGCGTAGTAACTCGTTCTTACGATTTCTCCTCACAATTCATTGAGGAATAGATTCGAATTTCTTTATGCGATGGCTGCAACTTGCTCATACTTGATCAGGCAAGTGTGTCTATCGAATACGAGTACAAGACCAGTGTTCGAGACAACTTATGATGCTTGTGACGCTTCCAGCGGTGATTTTTGCTGTTTCCACTCAATACATGTAGATGTCTCAAAGTACAGGAAGGTAATTATGACGATCTGGCTGTAACATGTTCGCGAAGAAGACATTACTAGGGTAAACGAAGTTGCACCAGGCCTGCTAGCTGTCACGAATGAACAATTCAGGAGAGCGACTACCGGTAGATGATTTGGCGTGCTACACTTCGCCCAAAATTATTCATCAGAAGTACAAAAAAATGCTCATACTTACTAGAATGTGATTTTTATGTATCTTGCATCAAGTGTAGTGTACTCCGCAGACATGTTTGTCATTCTCACTACACACTAACGAGCTCTAAGCGATGTTTGCAAACATGTTTGTCTGTTTGTGCTTCTAAAATTCTAGGCAAGTCGCTTCATGATTTCACCGTCACCGATTGACCTCGCGAACCTTCTTCCAGTAAGATGGATTAGTGCCAATAATGTAACTATTTGGCTTATTGTGATGCCTACGCTGGCGGCTTTGCTGTGTTTCTGGATCTTATTATTGAGTTCTAGCTCGGCCTGAGGATTGGTGATTCGAATCTTACATGTAAACAACGGCCTTTACTAGCCTATAGTTGACTACCTAACTCCGCCAACATGTTAGCTAATTTTGCAATACACTAACAAACAGTTAGCAAACAGGAATATTCGCAGTACAGATAGTGTATGTGCGACCACTAATCAAGTGACAGCTATGACTGTCAAGTTGTTGCATATGATATGTTTATCCTAGTGTTGGCTACTCGTGCCGTTACGCTCTTAAATCTAACTCAAGGAAGCGGGCGACCACATGAGCAGGTGCTAGAAGGGAGCTGCCGCCGGACGATACCAAAAAGTATATTTTAATAATTACATGAGCGAATGAAAGGATTCTTAAAAGGATATATTTTTAATAATTATAAAAACGTAAAAAAAAAGGATTTGAGGAACGTGAAAAATTAATGGAATTTTATTGTTTGGTCCTCACAACAGAGACAGCTAGGGAGAGGACACATCCGGCAGCCGCACCTCGGGTAGGTCTGTAGGCATGTCCTCGTGCTCGTATCCCGAACATGTACAAAGGGTGAGCGTGGACCCTTCACGCGTCTACTTCAGGTCCAGCACTCCACGGTCGAGGCACTATCGATAGCCGCCACAACCCGCACATTCGCTAACCGAGATCCCTGCTACTCCATCCATGCTCTGCTTCATCGTAGCTACCACAGAACTCATGCCCTACCTCTTGCTTTACACGATACGCCCTTGCCGACCCGTATTGTCGCAGTACGAAGCCCGCACGAAACCTCTCTGTGTCGTTCGTTGGGTGAGGCCGGCCCGTTGCCGCAGTACCTCACACGTAAGTCATGTTAGCTGCTTAACTCTCCAAAACTGCGTAGAATCGCAACTGACAGAAGGAGCGGCCAGCCGCACGCCCAGAGCCCTCAGTAAACTACCGCTCACTATATAAATACCTATCCTCACTATACCGCCTGCCATCGCCAGGATCTTCCTCCCAGGCGACGCTCTGGCTCGCTTCACCACCGCCCATTGTAGGCAGTCCACGCCGATATCCTCTGGTGCATACCCCGCCCAGTATCTTCGTATCCGTGTCATCTCTCCTTGCGATCATCTGCAGTCGCCATATTTCAACGTATCCCTCGCAAATACGGTGCCTGCAGTCCTTCCCGTCACCACCTCGTCCTTCTCCGTCACCGACTGACTGCCATTGCTGTCATCACACACTTCGTCATGTCCGTCACTCGTCGGTAATACTGGGGACGTACCGCCGAACTCCCACGCTACGCCTTGTACGTTAACGGGGGGGGGGGCATGCTATCTCTGAACCCCTGTACTTGACAAATGTCAGTTATTTATATTTTGTGTGTTGCACACAGAACATCGACAGTGTTGCTTCTTGCAGCGTTGCTCCGGCAAGATGAATCTCAAGAAGAAGTGACGCCATGTCGAGGCGGACACCACGGTGGCGGCACCGACCAGCCACTTGGGTCGAGAGGGCGGCGGCAGTTATGCGGCCTTCAACAAGGCCTGGGTAATGTGACCATCGGCCGTGTTTTGAGAAAGGATCTTTTGGCAAAGTGTTCAAGACTACGGAAGGTCGAGGCATGGCCTTCGAGGTGTTGATCCAACAGAGCTGAGTGACACCGTGGTGCAAGAATTCGAGATGGAAGTCAATACCACGCATGTCCTGCACCACCTCATCAGCTGCATCCTGCACGAGGTGTGTCTTGTTCCCCGAGAATTGAACATTAGACATATGAGCTCGCCGAACAAGACGCACGCTTGGCCATACTGCGTAATAGTGGGTGCGTTTTGCGAGAATTTGGCGACGATCGCAGCTCAGGGAAACTCAACTGCAGTCTTGCCGCCTTTAGTCACTGTTGACCAATAGAGACAACAGGTAGCAGCGACCAAGTGCTGAACGTCGATCATTTACTTCAACAGGTGGTAGCTGAATGGAAGCTGGAGCAGGTTCGTCGTGAGTATCACTTACTCGACGCATTCCGTGCTGGAGACGTGAATGGTGACGGGCAGCTAACGTCAGCTGAGTTTACCCAGATCGTGATGCATCTCGTCATGGGAGACATTCTACTGATGTACAGTGATACTTTGCGCCGTACAAGTGCGAGCAGATAATTCTAAGATATTCCTACAAGTCGTGCGTGAACACGAGCTAGATCGTGAGGTGTGGCAGGGCGACGGAGATTTGTTTGGAGTAGTGAACGGAGTGACCGACATGGATGCGACGTGGGCTCACGCTCGCGGATGTTTTGTGGGTACTCTGGAAGCTTTGGCTCGAGGTTTACCGTCTACGCATTTCCTCCGTGTGTGCGAATGCGGCTGTCTGAAGTGTCTGCTCGATGGTTACGTCGGCTTCCAGAAGATGCGGCGTGAGTTTTCACTCAAGCACGATCAGCCCAAACCCCTCTACTGCTACGATTGCAGACATGTATTTGTTAGCGTTCTCATGTGCGATAGAGGTCTGCCTTACTCACCATCTACGCGTTGATTTCTTTGCGAGATTTTGTCTTAACTGACGGACGATTTGGCGGGTTTTCCTCGCTAGAACTTGTCGCCAGTACCGGTACTGTCGATTTCAGTTCTGTACTCCGTACGATGCGAGCCTAAAAAGCGACGTATTTACAATTGTTACAGCTTACTTCGAGGTGCTTTGTAAACACTAGCAATTAATCTGAATTCGGCACTCCCGGAGATCACTTCTCATGACCGCGTAAAACTGGGATCTGTGTGAGTTGCTTGGTTGGCGTGTACATAGTGTGGAATGTCAGAAACAGATACAGTAATGTTGTCATCGTTTTAATTTACAGGGATTTTGAAGCCAGAAGCAAACATAACTATGACATGGCTAGTTGTTCAGTCGGCAATGCTGGTTTCCACCTCGCCATTTACGTGGCCATACTGACTCCCTTGAACCTTTTGCCGCCACGTAGCTAAAGACTCAGTATTCCTGGGGCGTAAATCAAACGTGTTAGAAAATACGTTCACCAGCGGGATTCTAGATTTTGAAACAAGCGTACCTCAACAAGAAGGGTGGTAATCTGCCCGGGAATCTCGTGTCGAATTCCTGTAGCTGACCCAATAAGTTCTTGAAAAAGTTATGCGGCACCCGTGCTTTCGACTTCAGAGCCCGAAACATCCACGCGGAGAGAGCCTTTCCCACAGCTGTGAAGCGGGACCAGTTCTTCGGAGTGCGCACCACTTTTTTATCCATGTTCTGGGCAGTAAAATAGCTGATGTCAATGAGTAGGCCGCCTGAAATGGATTGGGCTCATCACATTCTTGTTTTTCAATTGCCGGCTGCGGAAGCGTTTGACGCGGCTCTCCATCACATCAAGAGTAGGAACGGGGTCCCTTTCCCATTCATAAAAAATGTCCTCCAGGTAAGATTCCAGCTTCGTACAGCTCGATAACAGCGACTCAAGCTTCTTTGAGCTCCCAAGATTTAGTAATCGATACAGCTCATTCGTGGTGTTCTCCAACCACGCAAACTTGATTTCATGTGGAGAAATACTCGAAATAGTACTCACCATCCGCTCCGTTGCACTGCTGAAATGCGCCACTATGTCTTCGTCTGGATTTTCTGTGTGCTGTAGAAGCTCACAGACAGCATTGTTTGCGGCACTTGTAGCTAGCTTCATATCATCTAGGGCTTTTTCCATTGCTTGTGCACTGTTGAAGACTTCGCTCACGCCTAACACGAGCACTTTGACCTCTGACACTGCCAAAGCGAACTTTGCTACGACAAGCGTGACTGGATCGGAAGATTTTCTGCAGGCAGGCCGCTTGAATTCCGGCTCACTAACATTTGAGTCCGTGCGAGGTCGCTTCTTACTGTTGGAAACTCTACACGACGATGCCAAAGTGCACTCCTCGTTATCCACAGTGGTGCTTGCAGTACAGATCATCGTTTTCTGCGCCATAGATATGATATTCCTACGAACAAAGCATAAGTCATTTATAAGAATGTGGAATAGGCACCGGTATGTAGAGCACTTCTAACACTTACTCCAGCAGCTTCACGGGTATCCTGTTCGGAAATTGCGCCTCAAATGCACCCAAACACTGGATCGTGTGTGTCAAGTAGTCCGCAGGCAACTGCTCGTGACCTGGAGAAATTTGTTTCGTCCACGTGGCTATTTGATCACAAATAACTGCCAGGTCCTCCCAGCGCTCGCGGAGAATACAGCCATCGACAGTGTGCTGGGTGGAATAATCAGTACAGTCCTGGCGTAGTTGGTCCAGAAGTAACCGAACAAAAGAGGCCAATCCGCTCGAATCGAGCTCCCATCTCTGTTGCAAATACTCAATGGACCTCAAGTCGTTCCGCATATCTTGGAGGTAGTCTGGAAATTGTGCAGCGCAATACTGCTGTAGCTCGAGACTGGTCTTTCGTACTGGGGCGAGAGCTTGGACGAGGTCTGGCTTAGTGGTGATCTTAAAGATGTAGTTCAACCCTGCTACCATTCGTTCAATCCATAGTCGGGAACTTAAGGTGGAGTCGCTACTTGTGACAGTGGATGCCACGCGTGTAACTGTGGCTTCGAAGGATTTGACCGCTCTTACAGTAGCAGTTCCAGTCTGAAGCACGCGGCGAATCTTGTTGCTATTAATCCAGTTCACAAACTTTTCACAAACCTTCATTTTGGCCATTCGTGCCTGCAGGCAGGTTGATATCTCCCGTTCTCTGGTATGTTTCGCCGTATCGCTATCCACATCAGATACCACTGGTAGCCTTTCATCCGTTCTTGTAGCTTCCACCTCCACTGCTTGCTTCACTTCCTCATCAACACAACCCGTAGACTCACTTCTGGGTGTCTTTGCACCAGCCTTCGCCACTGGCTCCATGTTTTCCTCACTGCCCTCAGTATTTTCACTTTTATGACAATTCGTATCTTCCATCATTAAATTCGCGGGTGAATGAGTTTGTTTTACTTGTGCGCCGATATTGGACGTAGCACCCGCCTCTGTTACCTCATCTTCTTCGCCCTGAACAGTCTTAGTATCATGCAGTGCTGGAATATCTTCGTTTATTTCACCGCCACGTCCTTGTCTTCCTGTCTTCTCGCTGCTGATGGCCACATCGGCACCAGACTCTGTATCTTTTGCTTCGGCGACACACTCACGGGCTTTCTTTTCTTCACTATCTGCGTTCGCTACGTCTGATGTTCTGTGATTTGCATCATTTTGGTTATACATCGACGCCTCCACTTCCGTCGTGTCATTTCTAGCGTCTGATGTCTTTGTCCCCTGTATTTCCAAG
Organism: Phytophthora idaei; assembly: GCA_016880985.1. Lineage (NCBI taxonomy): Eukaryota > Oomycota > Peronosporomycetes > Peronosporales > Peronosporaceae > Phytophthora > Phytophthora idaei. Next base: position 48,512 of record QOKR01000068.1, read on the forward strand.
GCAGATTCTTTATCTCCACACAAAGTCGCCCCCTCATCTACATCCGTCTCATTTGTGATCACCACTCGCTCCTCCGTCCTCCCTTTCCTACCATCATTTTCTACTGCAGCATCATCGTCATTCCGTGAATTCACCTCTGGCTGTTCCACCTTCACTTCCACCTTCTCGCCCATTTCTTCTTCCCCATCCTCTTGTCCAATCAGCATCTCTGCTGCACTAGCCCGCAGACCTCCATACGTCTCATCAATGTTGTCTGCTTTCCTCGCCTCCAGCTTCACGTCGTCCATTTCTTCAGTCTCATCTTCTTCTTTCCGTTCTTCTTCATTATCTTCTTCTCTTCCGCAACCTCCAGCCAGACTTTTCCTGGCCAATGACAATATTTCGGTGGTCGAATGCCGCAGCTCGCTCTGCACCTGCTCGATACGGCCGCATACGAGCGCCAGCGCCGCGATCTCCGCCCAGCCAATTGCCTCGTGCTCGCCTTTCAGAAGCCGCAAGTGCAGCTTAATGGCCGCCGTCCACAGCTGCTGCTCCACGTCCTCCAGCCGCGCCAGCATTGTCCACAAGTGAAAAGCAAGTATATATTGTATACAAATGCTTTAGCTACATTTTTTTCGTTTCTAACAGCATAATTAGAAATTGAATTTATTTTGTTTAAACCAGTCACTATTTTTGCAAGAACATGAGGAATGGACTTTGCGCAGTGGAGCACCAGCTGCAGCGGACAACAACGGCTTTGAAGCACAATATCAAGGTGCTGCAGGGGGACAGTAGTACATTAAACCTCCACGAGGACAGCAACCAGGTTGCAGGTTTGGTGAGCAGCATCAAGCAGCTGCAGAATGAGCTGCAGATGTCGATCACTGAAATTCTGAAGTTAGCCGCAGAATGGTTGGGCACCAGTCAACAAATTCAATATGATGGCGAGGAAACAGAGACAGAAGATGAAACAGAGTTGGAGGATAAAGTTAAAGTTCTTGCAGACGACACTCATTTGGAAGTTAAACAGGAAGGGGAGGTCTTGAGAAACCCACACAATAATGCCACGGCCGAAACCAGCAAGAAAAGGCCTCGAACTAGTTTAAACAACCACGACATTCCCGAGGCAAAGCGAACAACGTCCCGGATCTCAACTGCTGACGTGGACGCAATTGTGGCCCGGTACACCGACTCTGTGTTTACGGTGGAAGCTGTATTGAACTGCAACAACACTCGTTCCACCTTGCCAGAATATGTTGCTCATTTGAAAACCACAACTACGGAGGCAATGGACGCGATCAGTGATACATGTGACGTTCTGAACAAACGGCCATGTAATAAAGACACATTGAATAACTTTTGCCGTGCTACGTCAGTCATGGCGCGTATCATTGGCGATACTCCGAAGACTCTCGTAGAATCATCTTGGTTGGAGAGAACAGTGTTAGGGTCCAGACGATTGCCCACAAATCAAACAACACAAATCCTTGATCGCAAGTCGATCGCAGCTTAAAAAACAAACAGCATTTGGTGAAGAACTACGGCTACGGAAGTTACGAAGGCAACGATGCGCCTAGTCTTGATGTTATCGAAAAACGCATTAAGAATTATCAGCGGGACGGGCGGCAATTAAAACCGAAGGCAATTATGCGTCCAATTTGCTCAATTGCAAGCCGGCTTGCCAATGACCTCAAAGACCTCAGTTCCAAGGAGTTGTCCGGACAGAAGAAAACTGGGCACGTTTCACATCTGCCGCGAACACTCTGTCAGACTGGATGGAACGCGCGGTTGAGAGTAAAAAAGTGAAGGCACATTCGAAATTCTTCTAAGAATTGCTACCACAGCTATTGGAGTTTAACGAGATGTATCCAAGCAGGTTACCGTCTTCCTTTTAAGGTGCGTGCAGTTTACGAATGCCCAGCAACAAGCACTGATCTGATGATATTATTGTGGATGCCATGATACAGTAATACGAAACGCCTGACGAAGATGAAGCATTAGGCGTTAGCTTTAACAACCCAATTGCCATTACCATATTTACTGATTTGAGCTTGTAGCGGTAGAACAGACAAGCTTTATGGCTATTTTTCAGACTAACTCAGCCTTGATCTTGCTGTACTTATCTTCAAACTCAACAGGATACAGCGTCTGTGTCCATGCCTCGCATGATACAGCCTTCTTGAGTGTCACCCAGTTCTCCGGAGACGCATTTGACAAGGTCATCGACTGCCCTTGGTGCCACGGAATTGAAAAGTTGGATTGTTTTTCTTCAAAAATTCGCTGCAACTCCGAGCAGTACGGAGAATCCGTGGCTAAAATCGTCGGAAGACTGTTGTATATCTGACCTGCATTGGCGACCATAGGATCGATCCAATCCCAAAAGAAGGAAATATTGGTACGATCCACTCGCAATTTGAAGAAAGGGGATACATTCACAGTCTGTGGTAGTTCAGTGATGAGCGTTCCACCTACGTGGACATAACCGGTGGTACTCGTCAGCAGCGATTCAGGGATACTGGAGATCGGATTTAAAGCGAGTGAAGTAACGTATGGTGAAAGCCTCACTAACGAGGCAGGAACAGTAGATAGGTTGCATGACTCGAAGTAAATCGTTCCAAATTTGGGCCATTTCAAATCCAAATCATCGGGTAATATGCGTAAATTCGTGACACAGAATTCGATATCCATAAGAGATTTTGGGAAATCATTTGCCTGTAAGCCGACAGGAAGCTCGCCATTTGTCAAGTTCACCCGCACCAGAAACAACATCACTAGACTTGGATGGTGTATTTGTGAAATAGCAGCGTTTTCACTCCAGTTCGTAATTGTAGTATTGTAGAATTTCAGCAGTTTAAGTCTCTTAAACTCGGTCAAAATATCAGGAATTTCGAGGCGAGGGCAATGCCTGATCACTAAACCTGAGGTAGTCGTGCGATCAAACGTACTCCATTGAGTTGAAACTTCATCAGTAGCTCCGTCGATTCTAATGGCATGACAGTCCAATACAAAGAGAGAACATGCTGGCACCGAAGTACCCCAAGGCTTTACTTGCATTGCACATTGCGGGACGCTCGAGACTGACTCAGCGTATAAGTAGAGAATCAAAAGAGCAGCTCCCCACACGCCAAAAACTGCTTGCATCACTCGAGATTCGATGAGAATCTGTAATTTATTCTTACGGTAAGCATGTTCCACATCAGTCACTTTAGGGTCGGATGCAGGCACAATAGAAGACCTCCGACGATTGACACTGGGCTTTCTCTCCTCTGATGATACCGGACTTGTAGTTGTTGTACACAATAGTTTCTTCATATTGTCCATGTTGCCTAGCATGCTCAAGGAGAATACCAGTCGCATCGCCAAATCGCCCCAAGAAGTGACCAGCACAAGTTGAAACTCACTCAGGACATGCACAAGCCAAACATCTTCATACCACTTGTAGCTAGGAAATTCGCCTTGCTCGAAGTCAAAATCCACTGCGTAAAGTGATAGTATAACCGTTGATATGCCAACAGAAGTCACCATGTCGAGCACGCTATCACACACGATAACGTAGAATCGGCGCTTTATTGAGATTTTGTGAAATGCTGAGTGTATCAACGCAGTTGACCAGCAGTTGATAACCAGCAATGCAACATAGCATCTGTTTAACCGCGTACGCGGGAGTAATACACTCATTCGATAAGCCTGTTGGGTCTGAAGTGCAGTCTCCACAACCTCTCTGCATATCAACACCAGGTCGAAGTATGGACTGTCCACACTGAGAATGCCGATACTTGATAATACTGCGCGATAGATATTTCTTACATATCGATGGAGACGCTTGCTTATACGTATTGAATCTGTCCTTGACGGTGGAAAGACGTCATAAACAGCAAATACGAGTCTACGCATCTGAAGGGACCAGCCCAGCATCCACACCAGATAGCACAAATGAATCGCCGCCACAATTGCCAATATGACCGCAATGGTTCGATCATGCTCGCTTCCCAAGCTCAACCCGTACAGGTACAACCAAACATCCAATATCGTTCCAGGTAAACCCCAGTAACCCAACGCCATCGCTGCAAAATAGATCCCGCAATACGCGTGGAGAATGACAACCGCGAACCAGCAGAGACGTAAGGTGACGTCCGAGAAGACTCTGTCGTTCAAATCAGCTGTCGCATGATCCGGACGGACGTGGCAACCTTCAGCACTTCGCTGCATGGTCAAGTGGGAGTCAGTCGACGTCTTGAAAGCAGGATAGTACACAGTGCATTTATAGCTTCGACCGGATAACTTTAGCGCAATATCCACTTCGCAGCAGCATCGAATAAGCTTACGTCACCAACATAAAAGGAGTCCACGGTGGAACCATTACCAGGGGTCCCGAAAATACAATTTCTAGATTAATGTTTTTTCAACTTGTCGAGAAATTAATAATTCAATTATTATAATGATTCTAGGCAACCCAGACACGGAAGTCTGGCCTTTTTTTGTTCAGATCTAGTTCAGCTATTATACTATGAGCTGATTTTAAAAACAGTAAATTGTAAAGGTGAGCACTCGAAAAATCTGCCCAAAAACAGACCTGTCCTTTAGCAATAAAATAACCTTACTATTTGCTTATTGCAGTACTACGAATTGAGCGAATACGATGCCCAAAACAGCCAAAATTGGCTACTTAATTGCTTTCGCCAGAAAAACTGTTCAGAGAAGCTGTAAATGGCAACGACTATGCTGGTAGAGGATCAAGACTTTGCCAACAATTTATTTTGTTAATTCTGCCATGCTTGGAATTAATCATTAAACATATATATTCGAATGTATTTTTATGAGTATTATTTTTCGGGATCCCACCATAACGTCAAACGCTAAACAGCATGTTTGCTATCCTATGGGGAAAAAACAACTGTGGACCCCAGTGCTCTTGATGCCAGAAGAGCACGGGATGTCAGTGGATCACATGCGCTCCAGTGACGAGTGACGGACATGACGAAGTGTGTGATGACAGCAATGGCAGTCAGTCGGTGACGGAGAAGGACGAGGTGGTGACGGGAAGGACTGCAGGCACCGTATCTGCGAGGGATACGTTGAAATATGGCGACTGCAGATGATCGCAAGGAGAGATGACACGGATACGAAGATACTGGGCGGGGTATGCACCAGAGGATATCGGCGTGGACTGCCTACAATGGGCGGTGGTGAAGCGAGCCAGAGCGTCGCCTGGGAGGAAGATCCTGGCGATGGCAGGCGGTATAGTGAGGATAGGTATTTATATAATGAGCGGTAGTTAAGGAGGGCTCTGTGCCTCGTGTCCGGAATGACGGTACCGGTCCAGGAGCCCCCCCCCCCCTTCCCCCCGCGACCGCTCCGACTTGGACTAGCACCCCGAACCTGTCTGCTGGAACAGCAGGTGCGGTGCCGGTCGCACACCCTCTGCCCTCGATGCAACCTGGAACTACCCAAGTGGCGATTGGAGGCGCTAACACCTCGACTGGACTACCAACTAGTGGTCTCAGCAGTACGAGTAGCCAAGCAACTCCGGAACACAGTGATACAACTCTCTCTCAGATTGCCATGGCTACAGTCTGGGGGCCGTCGCGAACATATGACCCATAATGACGCATTGCGAGGTTTGAAATCTGCTCTGCATTGTTGAAGTTTCCGTCATCCAATGACTTATCCCCTGACAGTGAGCCAACGTCAAGTGTTGCTGATCCAGCAACCCACCTGGGAGCGCTATAACCTCCTTGGTGGGCTATCGCGAGTTTCAAACGGAGGTTGAAATGACGGTAATCGACGAAGTGCTTTGAGCTGGTGCTTGGTTTTGCTCATTTGGACTGGTCATGAGAAGCCTCGCCACACTGTTGCCCGTGGCATGTCAGGAGAACGAAGGCGGAAGACCAGCGGAGGTGGATATCTCAAACCAACAACCTTGTCAGATTCAAATTCAACAGCTCCGACTTCAGATGGAGCAGCTAAAGGATGGATTGGCGAAAAAAATCAACACAGCCGTTGAAGAAGCGCTTGCTGCGAGGGATATACCGCTGAAGAATTCCGTGGTGAAGGAACTCCAACAGCAGCTCGACAACGACGTGGAGAAGATGAACTCAGAGCTACACAACCTACTCACTCCCAAAGTACAGAAAATTGAAGACACTTTCACAGAGGTAATGAGGGAAGATGTAGCTGAAACGTTTTCTAGTTATGATGAACGTTTCCGCAACATGGAGCAAACCCTGGAAACTCTCAGCGTCACGATCTCTAAGCTGGCCAAGCTCGTTAAGGGATTTCAACGCGCGCCACGCATAAAAAAGACCGTTTGTTTGTGTGCGACGCGTGGTTGGTGTGCCCAGGTCATCTGATGAAGAAACCAAAGAAGAAATCAGCACCATCGCTTCGCTTTAGATTGTTCTTCCTAACAGAATATACTACATGTATATGTTTGTGGTTTTGATCAGTTGCATTTTCAAAGAGGCATTAAACTGTGTGTCGTGAAAAATAGCCTACACTACGTTTCTCTCCTGTCGACATTTGGACTTGATTTATTTTTTTGCGGAGTCGGTCATTCCTTGCCCATGCGTATTGCTTCTTTCGTCATCTCTTTTGCTCCTCGTCGCTCATTCGAGAGATCTTCTTATCTTCTGCTTCGTACTTCTCCTTCCAACGCTTCTCTCTGTTCCGAACTTTCTCTTGGTCTGTTAACGAGTGCTTTCGAGCTGTCCTCGCTCGCGCGATTTCAGCAGCCCGTTTCTTTTTCTTAAAATCGCGCGTGGCAATTTTTCTTGTCTCCTCGTCAGAAAATGCTGCGATTTCGGCTTCGGTAGCCGCGTACTTTTCGTTTCGACGCTTTTCTTTCAACTCGTGTCTCTCTTCCTTGGTAAGAAGGCCCCAATAGCGCAAACGAGTCATGTTCCTCCGATGGTGAAGTGCCGTGGCAGCCTTGGAACCCTTAATCCCAGCAATCATTTTTTCCTCCTTGTCGTACTTTAACATCAACCTCTCGTACTTCTTGGCTTGTCGACGATTAAAAAAAAATTCTTCCTGCATCGTACTCTCGAGCTGCTCTTTTATCGCAGCAGTGTCCTCTTGCTAGGGACTTCTGCCCCGTACTCCCGCGCCATGTGTATCACGACGTCCTCTAAGGAGGAGGCAATACTGCCTCCAGCAGTAGCAGTAGGATCGTTCAGGGTACGTGCCGTAAATTTTTGATTGGACTCACGCAGTATCACCAACTCAGTAAGTTGAGATTGGGGGGTTCTCAGACGGCGGTACTGAACGTTGTTAGCGTGCCACAGCACTCGCTCGTTCCTTGTAGTACAACTTTTTCTTGCAACCGCTTCTCCGATGCGGAGCTTGCGACCACAACTTCCAAAATTGAGAACGACGAACTCAAGCACTACGTGGCGAGTGTCCTTGGCGTACACTGCAGTGACGTCTGTTGCATCCTGTTGGAGGCCAGTGTCGTAGAGAATGGCCATGAAATCATTCAGGCTGCGAAAATTAAAATGTTGGATTAATATGAGCTCAAATTCTACCAAAATTAATAATTCAATTATTTAAATGCATTGGAACAAATTTTATAATGGTTGTTTTATGCGTACATGATCAACCTAGTAGACTGTTTTGCGTTAAAGGGCCGCAAATCAAGCCGTAAAGGACCGGTACACATGAGTATGTGCCAGACTAAGCAACATAGATTGGTTGCTTGTAAGGTCGAAGACAAACAAAATGCTATATTGCTCAATATTGGCCTCTCAAACCTCAATTTAATTCATAAACAATTGGGGAAACAGTCTAAAAGTTCAACATTAATAATTAAAATTTAAAATCCCAATGTATTGTTTCAATAATTTAATTTTGAACATCCCTGAAATCATTAGCCCGTGACCAGCTGTAAGGGTTCAGCTCCTGCTACCTCTGTCACCCTTTGCTTATGTAAACTAGACCATACAAATTATCAATATAATTTACCGTGATGCGGGCACGCAAGGATAGACAAGTTCGTTACACTAATGAAGACATTTTCCAATATGGAGCCTACCCAACAAGGAACTGACCGAAGTCCCGAGCGCTCGAATCCTCGCCGTTGCTTGGTTCCGCCGCCGACACCAGCGTCACGACAGACAGAGCACCTTCAGTTTCGCAAGCAGCTCCAACAACAGCTTCAATTTCAGATCCAGATCCAGCAGCTCCAGTTCCAGCAGCAATATCAACTGCCGCAACCGGGACAATCTCCACCTGTGCAACCTACAAGATCTCATTGCGCAGTACTCATTGAGAACGAGTCTGCTGCTACCGACGTGAAGGCGCTGTGTGCGCTAGCCGAACGGGATCTCAAATAAAGTGCTTTTCGTCATGAGGCGTAAGGAACGTAAAGATGTCTGGCACTTCGCCGGGCTCATTCGAAACGAGGAGTTCTGGGAGATTGACAGAGATAAACTGGAGAACGATCATGCTAAGCTAGCTTACTGCCTTCTACGCAAAATTACTATACGATTCCGAGTGGGCAAGACCAAATGCCGCAGCATATGGGGTGCCTACCATCCGACTGAGTTGGCCGCATATGTGGCACAGACGGAGCAGTTAGAGTGTGGTGATGGTGAACCTGCCATTCGCAATCTTGTTAATTCGTTCGCCGATCACGGCAGAAAGCATCCCCATTCGGGAAATTACTGCTGAAGAGCAGAAGCGGGTAAACGAGCTTCTTGCCGAATGGGCAGCTCGTCACTTCCGGCCCATGGTGATTGTGGAGGACGCGGACTTCGTTGAATTTGTCCGCTTTATTACCGAGGACCTTGGTTTTGTAAAACTTGTACTTCCTATACGGGGAAAGCTCAGACTGGAGATCATCGTTTTAGCTGAAGCGTATCGCAGGCGAGTAAGACTGGAAATTACTCGTGGCTGTAGATACTATTCAATCACTTGCGATGTCTGGACTGGAACGCGAAAAGTTATATTGTGCTGATAATTGACTACGTCGATCAGGAATTCACAGCCAAAACCTGGACGCTCGAGGGCCGCGAGCTTCCAGGTATTCATGACGGGGACTCCATTGCTGCTGCGATAAACCGTATTTTGGAAGACTGGTCCCTTGACAAACGTTACTGTGTTTGAGTTTTGAGAGATGGCGGTTCGAACATGGTATCGGCAGCAAAAATATTGGGTATCCATGACGAAACATGCATTGCCCATAGCCTTCATCTGGTTGCCGCTGGCGCCATGATTAAGAAAAGAAGACGGAACGTGAATCCGAGCCTGCTTGGGTTGATTCTCTTGCTTCGGAGGGCAATGAGGACGTTGTTGAACACGAAGATGAAGCAGTACTGTCCCCCGAAGATCGAAACGAGATGGAAGCGTTTCGAGAGCTTGCTATCGAGGATCTGGATGAGGTTTTAGACGAACCTATTGAAGGCACTACAGCGAAATGAAATAACTTCTCTGCGCACGATTCTACAGCACTTCCAAAAGTTGGCTGTGTACTTTCGAAATCCCTAAAAGGAAATCATCGACTGGGTGCAATTCAAGTGAAGAAGCGAAATGTCAAAGCCAGCAACGTGGTATGCCCAATTGTGGACTGTCCTACGCGGTGGAATAGCTGTTGGAATATGCTGGAGCGTCTCATTGAGCTGGAGGCAGCTCTTGTTAAGTTTTTTGCCTATCTAAAAAGTCCTGATGGTCGCAAAGATTTTAGGGACATGAAGAACAAGCTGCGTCGGCCGAAGCCTAGCGACTGGTTTCCTATCAAGTGCCTGCATACGCTATTGGGCCCGTTCACGGTACACTTGGTGGTCAGAACTATCCTACGATGCCATTAGTGCTACCAGCTCTCTCTGGGGTCTGTAAGCATCTAGAGCGCAAAAATCTATTTGCTGTACTTGAAGCTGAGGCAGGGAATTAATTTTACATTGAAAAGGTGGTGCTAATGATGAACGAGTGCCGGAAAATTATGCTGGAGCTGTTTGGGAATAGATTCAAGAAACTAGAGGAGAGAGAATTAAGGTGGGTAGCGTTTCTTGACCCTCCGTTGGCAAAGCGAATGCCACAGCTAAGTCCCATCGACAAAACTAAGGCCGGCAAAGATCTGTCTAATGCCGTGGTGGAATTGGCAAGAGAGGTTTTTGCCTAATCCACGCGGCGATCAGCCTACTCGAAGACCAATCCAACTCGTGGAGGACAGCTTTTTGCACGACCACGTGTTTGGTCCCGACGAGGATCTCACAAACGCGACGGATCTCGAAAAAACCTGCGAAGAAGATTTCACGAAGTACTTAAGAGCCGCCCCCACCGTAAAGAGCTCCATCGACCCTTTCCAGTGGTGGCATATCACTGCCAACAATTATTCCAACATTAGCCGTTCAGCGAGAAAATGGCTTGGATTTGTGGCAAGCAGCTTCCGTCTGAACGTGCGTTTTCAACAAGTGGAAATATTTTTACAGTCAAACGAAGCTCACTATCGCCGGATCTGGTGAGGGACTTGGTGTTTGTAGCTGACATGTTATAGGAGTCTGTGCTCTTGCTAATTGCTAATAGTTCATGTTGTAGAAACATTTTATATTTTCCTGTGCACATTATGCGTATCGAAATAAACTAAAGCTCACGCTCTTACCAAAATATTGAAGCAATGTGCAAGGTCCGCCATGGGGATAGATCTTGCCGTGAGCAGTGTCCAGTACAAACCGAGCGCACACGTCGACCGTGAGCTGTCATCGTCGTGTACTCCGGAAATTTACGCCGTCGGAATGGTGTCACCTCAGCTCGTATGGGCACGCTTTTGGCATTTAATGCGCCAACTACATGATGCTGCGGCTGCGAGTGACGGGATTGTGACTCCATGAGAAGATGTTAAAAACATCGGAGAGCAACCAGTGGTAGGACTTGCTCCCAGGTCTTACAGCCGTTGACGAGCCTCGTTGCCAAATTCCTTGCTCCCGGTCACCGCGCGATAACCGCCAAGATGAGCCAAATTCTCAAGTCAAAAGGTTTTGACGCCGCGATTATTTACGCGCAGTTCACTCATCGGTTGAGTAATGTGTCAACCAAAGCCTCAAGTACCACGCCACGTTCATAGCCAAGAGAAATAGTCTTGGGCATATCGCGAAAGACAGTTGCTCAATCGCCTGCGCTCGATCAAGAGAGAACAACCAGTTTTCCTTGTCCGAAACAGTGAGCCGGGGAACATACCGCGATCCTTTCGAGGGAACTGGCTGAGCTATGCTACTTGAATTGCCACTGGAAGACGAGAGCGTAACTGGACGATGATTTGTCATCATCGTTGTTCAAGCTAAATCGTCGGACACGATGTATTCTGCACCAAAGTTTTCTTGGAAAAAAACTAGGCTACACAAATTGGTTCAACAAGCTCGTTTCTCAAGCGCATTTTGGTTCAGGAATCGTTATCGCTTATACCATAACTTGCATCCCACGATTCGAGTGGAAAGAGTGTTAGGCCGAACGATGGCGAGCAATCCACGGCCTGAAGGAGATAATCCCAGTTTTCCACCGACGCATTCATGAGTAGAGGGGATTCGTTAGCTTGAAACGGAGTGCTGAACTCGGAGGATGCACCACTCATGATATTATCGAGATCATCGCAATACGGTGTACCCCCAGCGGCCACCAGAGGCATGACCCCGAACATATCCTCGACAAGGGGCTCCATCCATGACCAAAAGAACGAGATATCGGTATCACTGACGTCCAAATGGGCCAAAGCAGTCGAAGGTTCAGCCACATTTTGCGGGAGTTCGGCGAGATTCGAGCCTCCTAGAGTTAAATAACTCAGCACAGCCTCGAAGAGCTCAGGTGGAATCTGAGCGATTGGGTTCCCTCTCGCCATGAGATATACAGGCTTCAAGCGGGCGAGCGCTGGTGGTATTTCCGTAAGCTTATTGTTCTCTATGTAAATCCCAGCGCCGCTCGGCCATTTGGCGTCAAGGTCGTCCGGAAGAGCTTGCAAATTCGTCTCACAAAAGCTGATCTCGCTCAATCCTGATGGAAAATCTTGAGACTGAAATCCAACTGGAAGAAGACCATCCGTCATATTGACACGGACCACGGATAATACTTTCATTTCTGGATGGTTTGTGCTCGTGATAGCGCTGTCCGCACTCCAATCCATAATTGTTGAGTTGTACACTTGGATCTGTTGCAACCGATGAAATTCCAGAAAACTATGGGGGATTTCCAACGCTGGGCAATGAAGAATACGGAGCGTCCACGATGTCATTTTGTCAAATTTACTCCACTCGCTTTGAACTTCGTCCAATCGGCCAGAAATCCCCAGAGCATGGCAGTCGAAGTTCACAATGTAGCAAGAGGGTCGTACACCAGCCATCGGGCGCACTTTTGTTAAGCACTGGTATGGAGGTTCTTGAATTGAAGCTTGCACATGTAAAGCTATGAGCACAACCCCCCACGCAGCATTCGCAATGTAAACAAGTTTTAATGTCCTTCGTCGGCGTGGTACTTGCAGTTCTGCTTGCTTGGAGTAAGCATTTGTGGGACAGCTATCGTCATAGATATTAACCTCTTTTGCGGTGTCTGAACCTGGTGGCACTACACATGAAAGATTGTTCACGGTACTGGATTGATTCATAACTCGGTTTCCATTGCTCGGACCGCTTCGAAGTAAGTCTTTCATGTCCGAAGTACTGGCGACAAGACCCAGAGAGAAAACAATCTGGCTCATGAGATCAGGCCACGACACGACGACTACCATCTGCGCTTCGTTAAGCAACTGAGCTGCCCATATTCGTCTCCCAGTATCGAGAAATCAAATTCAAGTGCTTTTGCGCGGTACATATCCAGATAACTCAAGACGATGATGAGGGGCATCCCCAAAGTCGACACGAGATTAAGCACTACGTCAAACAGAATCACCGCAAAACGACGCCGGGCTTCATTGTTCCAGAACCAGCGAGAGTCGACGAGGAAACTTGACCAACAATTAATTGCGACCAAACTCACGTAAAAGCGGTTAAGCAACAATCGAGGCAGATATTTACTCATTCGTATAGCTTGTACTGTCTGAAGCGATGTCTGCAGCAGCTCGCGACAAATAAAAACGATATGGAAATGTTTTCCATTCACGCCAAGGAGTCCCTGTCGACCAGCGATTTTCTGGTATAACCAAGAAAGGACATTCACAAATCCAGCACAACAGCTACATCTTGTGCTATTTCTTTCCTTGCGGTTCGTGTTAGGTATTATCCTTGATGACGCTCGTTTCGAGTTCCCAGGTGAGAATTGTAAGGTGCAGTTCATAAGTGAACCGACGACCATCAATAGAGCGCAAACACCGTGCATCAAAGCTAGCAACATGTACACGTAAGATACGGTGAGGAAATATTTACGAGATAATCCGATCTGGCTTAGTTCGAGAGTGTAGCTCAGAAATGCATCGCCGAAGTTCCAATAGAAGACCGCATACGCTACGTTGTAGCCACAAGCAACACAGTGCACACCGAGGATAATGAGCCACCAGAAAATGAACCAGCGCCACGAGAGCCGAACAAACTGCTGAGGCCGTCGAGCTGTCGAAGTCATGTTTCTAAGAGACTTTTTTAGTGGCAAAACGAAAATACACATGAGTATTGACGCATGCAGCACATCTATACTGCATCTATATACACATATCTATATATACATGGCTACATATCGAGAACAATTTTTGCATGGCTACATATTGAGTACTTAGTAGATCTAGGCTACATCCTGCGAAAGTATACCGCTACCTACATTACGTCGTTTACATCAAATAGCTTCAATTCTCTCATTCTGGTGTTACTTCAAGCCCTGATGCAGGTGGAGCAAGACCCGAGCAGCCAATTCGTCGACTTTACGAACGCCACGGCGTCGGAGCAGTTCGTCTCGGACGTGGAGCAAGCTCTGATAGGTTGGCATCTGGCCAGTAAGGGCCACGCGTCTCTCGAGGCCTTGTCCTCTCCCCCTAACACAGACGCCGTGTGGACTAAGGAGCTACAGTTCCTTCTCCCTGGTCTCAAGACGCCCAAGAGTTACACACTATCGCTATTCGTAACCAGACACCAGACTCAAGATGAGGTTTCGAGCAATAGAAAGCCCAAAAGATGGCTTCAAGGACTGGAACACTTCACTCCCACAATGTTATCAGTGGGTGACGCTACTAGAGACTTCCAATGGGGCGTAGAGGGGGAGAAAGAGGCCGATACAGAAGAGAGACGCAGTATCTCATACTACGAAGACGCTGAACCTGTTTTCAGTAGGAAAATAGTGTTTAAAAACGTCCAAAAGTGGTTCGGAATGGACGAGTTTCTACTATTAAGCAGGTCTCCCCATGAGAAGGAGGTGGATGTAGAGGAGGAAATGGGGAGAGAAGAAGAGAAGGAACAGAAGAAAGGAGAAGCTCAGATCATGGCAGATATTCACGTCGATCAGAACGAGGCAGGGATGTTGTTATCAGCTCTCACGATGGCGCTGGACAACTGTAACTGCACGATTCCGGCGTTTGTGCCGGTGCTGGAACCTTCTCGTGGAACGTGGATCGGATCGGCGGTGCCTGGAGCTACAGGAAACGTCTCGATGGCGTTCGAGACTGACTCTGTGCCGGAATTAAATCCTAACCAGAGCTGCATCAGCGGTCTGCTGGATTTTTTCAAGGCCAAGTTGCAATTATCCCCCCAAATTGAAGAAATGTGTCGTGTGGAAGCAGATGAGTCGGGGGATTTATCTCTGGGAATGATGGTATCAGCTTCCTTTGGATATTCGTGGAGTAGGAAGGGTGATCCTCGAGAAGTAGTGAGTTCTGAGAAGCCTCTAGCTTGGAGAACTCTAGACTCACAGCTTTTGACGAAAGATCAACATCAGATCCGTCAGATAACCACTAGACTCTTTGGAGAGAACCACCCTACTCCGTTACTTGGAACATTTGCTACTCCTCTGGAGGGAATGGATCTTACAGTCAGTTGGCCACAGCTACGGGAAGGCACGTACGTTGACAACGTGGTGCACTCAACACTGGACCCGAGTTCAGCTCCTCGGTGGACGTTGAACGTCCGCTTCCAAGAGCTACTGGCGGAGAATCAACGGAAACCACAACTACCGCTAAGCAAGAAAATGGCGAATCTGGTACAAGTTTATTCGAATTCGAGGGAATTGAACAAGGACATTTTGGTGTCCGAGTTGGCACCACCTATGCCAGTCACCTCTTCTAAACCACCTGCCTCCGCACCAGTGAGTGCCAGTGAATCTAACGAGGATACACCGCCATCATCGACCATTCCTGAGTCGATTCCTGCTGCTCGTGGCGCTGCTGTCGTCCTCGGTCACGCCATTTCGAGCTTAGTGTCGGCTGCTACGTGGAAAGGCTCAGACGTTGAGGAGATCCGACGGATTGTCTCGGAGTTATTCGATGAAGAAGGCGATGAAAGTGAGGAAAGCAATCGCAAAGATAACGCAGGACCTTCTTTGACGACGGTGCCTAGTTCTATTGAACACGGCGTACCATTGGGAGAACTGGTATCCATCTTGGCAACCAGAATGGCTCAACTACGTAAGTTTTTATCTGTCTGACAACTCCAAAAGCTGAGCATGATCTAACTTTTTTGTGCTTGTTTATTGTGAAAATCTTCAGACAGCATCAACTCCATGTCGTTGCTGTGGGTCGAATTTGTGAAGGCGCTGCGAGAGCGATGGTTCCAGCAGCTATTACTTCCGTTCATGGTACAAAATGAGATGGAATTTTGAGTTTTGGTATCATTTGTACTGATTTGTGACTTTGATAACAGAGCACGACAACAAAAGAGGGCGGCGAGGATCATACCACGAGCGCTCGTTCATTGGATGCACTATTCTTACTAGACGCGGATGCGATGCAGCTACCTCCTCCAGACTTCCGTCACTGTCTCCTGCACCAGAAGCTTCAACTACTCAACTGCTGCATTCTCAGGTACTTGCGATGGCTATACCCTTTCTGTGCTTCACACTGGTATGCTGACACATATTATGTCATATTTTAGAGCAGCGCAGGAATCGAATCCAAGTTCGAACACTGGCAAGACAGAACACGTTAGCTCCGATGCGGGAGCTGAGGAAGGTGAAGGAAGTCCAAGCGACGATGAGTTTTTCGACTCGATTGAGCAAGACAGCGCTCCTCTACCGTCCCCTCCTCGAGCGACCAGACTTCCAGAAGGAGTTCTTCGTGAAGTTCCAGGAGTTGTGTGTCTCCAGACGAACGAACCTCTATTGGAACCTTTGACTCAGAGTGCTGTACCCATGACGGAAGACGTGGCGAAGCAGCAACAAGATCTCCTAACGCGCTTAGGCGTCAGTGTGGAGTCCGATAAATTACGACAACAGATCCAGAGCACGACGCTGATCTCGGACATGCAGGCCTTTAAGGCTGCCAACCCGCGCTGTTGTCTGACAGATTTTATCCGCTGGTACTCGCCGAAGGACTGGATTCCGTTCAAGACTCCGATTGACCCAGAACGAACGGACTTACCACAAGAAGGTCGCGGCGTTTGGTGGTTTGAAAAACACGGGATGTTGTCAGAGCGCATGCGGTTTGGACCCGGACACGAGCATATCTGGCAGCAAATGTGGGAAACTAGTGCGCCGATGCCTGCCAGTCGTCAGAAACGCTTGTTTGATCCCGTTCAGGAGTCCGAAAAAGTGTACCATTACATGGAGACGCTCTCCCCGCATGAACTCTTCCACCAGATGCTGGCTGGTGCCATTTCGAGCAGTATATACGCGTTGGAGACAGCTCTTCCCGTGCGTGTATCGTCCGATACATTGTCTGTGGTTCACCGCACCTTGAAGAACCTTCGATCGCGCGCAAACCGTGCGATTGCGTTGATGGATGACGCTCTGGCAGAGTCTCAAGTGGCCTTTCCAGCGGCTGGAAGCAAGCAGCAACGTGAGCAGTCGACAGCAGCTGCACACCAAGTTCAACAGCTTCAAGTCGCGTTTGAAATGGCGTTGGACGCTTGCTGGAAGCTCGTGCGATCGCTGGAGTCTGTGGAAGCGATGGTGACGAAGGCACTTGCTTTGTTTAACTACTTTCCGGTGACGATGGGAGATAAATCGTCTCTTGAGCTCGTGAACTTACTGCTGTTGCCCGTACTTTCGCATCGCCAGCAAGTGGAAGTCTCGGAACTTCTGGAACAAGAGAGCTTGAGGCAACAGGTAGCTGCTCTTGTGCTTACGAACCCAACGCTGGCAGAGGCTGGACCAATGGCAGTACCTGTCCAGCGCGAGTATGTGCTCCGATGCATCTGTCCAAGACCTTTTCTACGAGAATACTACGATGATATGGCGCTGGATGAAGATGGAGAGTCAAGTCTGACCCAACCAGATCAGGAACTGGAGACGAGTCCGCTTGTGGTTTGTCGGATGTACGCCGCTTTTAAGAAAAGCACAGTACGGTTCGCGCTGGTCCTGGCCGAGTCGGAGTTCTAGGTGGATTCCCATTGAAGCTGGTGAAGGAAGATTGCTGTAATTCGATCTTAACAGTATATCGGAAAAATATTGCATCGTACAGTGTGTTTAGTTTTGCTGAAGATGACTGCCCCTCTCAAAAGCTATAAGGCTGTGTGATGCTATCGTCTGAGGGTTATCAGAAGAAGAATTTTACTCATCGAGAAGGAAAAACAATCAAAACTATTTATTTTAATAAAATACACTACCGCCGTTTTTTTTATTGGGGAGCTCAATATTAATGAGTCACCGCTACTACTTGCTATTCGTCACTATTTGTCGCTAAATATATCAAGTTTTGTTGTCCTAGCTGTTGCTACAGTTTTTATTTGTCAGCACTTCGACAATGCTTCGCCTCGCTGGTGCAGTAAAACGTCGCCCCACCCTGGCGATCAAACGACGCCCCGATGGTTCGTTTTCGCTCTTCACCCTTCATCTCTGCTGGTTTGGGTTTATCGGTCTCCATGGCTTTGGCTTGGCTTATTTCTCGACCATTGCCTGGTGCTATTGGAACCTGTCGGGGACTTATTTAAACGTCTGGATAACCTACAACGACCTTGGAATCGGCACAAAACACTATCACTCCATCGCCGTCGTTCACGGATGTCTAGCTGCAATTCACTTAGCCTACTTAGTATGGATGTTCGGCTGGTCTTTCAAGAAACGAAGACTTGTGATCGCTGTTTTTAACGTGTTTAGTCGACCAGGAAATGAGAAGAAGATTGGGACTATTAGCCGTCTCTACCATTCTACTCTCGCACGAATGGGTATCCTAGATGTTGACGGACCGTATTTCGATCTGGTGTTGCTATTTCGTGAAATTGTGGAGACTGCGCTTCAAACCCAACAAGCATATCGAATGAGCTTGTTGCTGCCACGTACAGAGCTGAACAGGGGATATGCTGCGATGCTGGTAATCAACTGCTGGAGTACAGCTCTCGTGCATTCTGTATTCCACATGGATGCCACAAAACGACGGCTTTTAGCTGTCCTTGCCGACTGTGCGTTGGATCTAGTAACATCAGTGGGCATCACGACAGTTCTACTAGCGATATATTTCCCTGATTTCGATGTTGAGCTAAGTGGGTTTCCTCCACACAAATGGTACGAGGACGTCTGGATCGTTCATGTTTCGAGCGAGTTTCAGATTCTACTGGTATGCTCATGGGGTGATCTGACCTTGCGGGTCATTTTTGCTTTGAGTATGATCAGCAACATGAACAATATGAAGAAACTACTGAGTATGAAATGCCAAAAAGACGGAAATCCAAGCTAAGGCACCAAGTGACGACTGTGATGCCACTGAATCCTTCTCTATCCGATGCCACAGACTCTCGTACGCAAAGCAAGTTGGATATTGTCGTGGCTTCGGAGTCTCGAATCACGCAGATATTATTCTTCGTGTGGGGTTTTACGATTCTTGCTGTCCATTTATATGCTGAATCCATCTCTGAGCTCCCACAGTGCAAGATGCAAGTGAAGCCGTGGATGACTACTGAGCCGTCATGTTCTCTACTGGTATTTGATTGCTATGAATCGAAAATAAATGGCCAAGCCAGCGAGTTTATCTCTCAGTGGAGCCACTTTGATCGCAAAACTACTAGCCGTGTCGTGATCCACCACTGCCCCAAGCTCGAAGTTCCAGATTTACTAAAAGAGTTTTCACGAATGGAAGTACTGAAGGTCTATAATTCCACCATCGCAAGCTGGAACGAAAGTGCTGCCTTGTCACAATCGTACCACCCAAACCTCATGATGTTATATCTGGTACGAGTAAATCTGCCGAATGGTGAACTACCCGCTGGCCTCCTAAGCGACGATTTCCCGCTGGCTCTGGGAGATATCGAGTTATGCGCTACGAATTTACGTTCGTTACCCGAGGATCTCGATCTGAAATGGCCTAAATTCGCCAGCATTTATTTGGAAAGATGCGAGCTCACTGAGGTTCCAGAATCGTTGGCGAGACTTGCTCCTTTCGATCTTTCGCTTGCAATGAATCCGATCTCAACTCTTCCCCCCTCGCTACTAGAAGGCGGTGTTGGCTATCTCCACGTTGGTAGTACGTTGATTTCGGAGCTCCCTGCTAATGTTACTGAGATATCCAGCTTTCTTGTGCTTCGCGTGGACAACACGACGGGTATCATTTTTCTGGGACTGGATCGACACTTTAGTCGAACACAGTGACATCATGATCTCTGTTATACACCCGATACTTGCTACGAACTCCCCGTACTGCTCGGATCTACAGCGAATCTACGATGGAGAACAAAACGCGTTTTCAAGGCCGTGGAGGGATGGTCAATCTCGTATTCTATCGAACGCGTCAGTGGAGAACTGGCCAGTCCTTCAAGCTGCCGTGGCGTGTGGCCCATGGCCAAGTACCTGGTACCCTCTCGATTTTGAAGACGTATACAGTGGCATAAAGGACGTGTAGCATTCTCGAGCGTACTCGAGGACTCTCGCAAAGAGAAAGCATGCACGGGATGCTCAAATTCGACTGCATACCCTGAATCACCGATAGATTGATATATTTTTTATCCTTGAGGTGTGGTGGTTTATGGAATTGTTGCTCTTAAAAAAATGCAATTGTGGTAAACCAGTGCCCAGGAATTGCGAATACCAACCAACCGAAGGTGCAATAGTTGTTTATGATTCGTGTGAACACAACCGATGGTTTCCTGGTTACATGGATTTTACTGCTGTGTACACGTACGCAATCGAATGAAAATTTTCGCGTAGCATTCCGAACGGAGCAGGTTTGAGCACTTGTCTACATTATTCAAACGAAAATGACTGTTCGATGATTTATCTCTCAAGGTTCTCAGCACATTCGCCTCACTTCCAAGATGGTTGATCCAGTAACTATACTTAGAAAAATCAAACTGGAAGCACTCACCAATCTGGACGACAACATTTAATTGATTGCTATTCTAGCTTCTTTTTGTAGCTCTTTCTAAACAGTTTTTGTGAGGTGATGCTAAAGATAAAGGCGAAAAGGCTCCTAAACTGGAGTCTTCATTATTTTCAGACATGATGAGCCGGACAGCTCCATGGTCCGCCTCTCGTGGTCCTCAGCAAATTCGTCTCTCGTCCTGTGGGTTTGCGTTCTGGTGGCTCACCATCTTCACGGTCCATCTTGTTACGTGTGCGTACAATAACGTGTATGCGAAATTGTACTGGGGGTTCGAGTTCACCACGCTCAGCTTCCTCCTCGCATTCAACGAAATCGGAATGCCTCTCCAAGACTTTCATTCGATTGCGTACGTTTACATGGTACTAGCTACAATACACGGCATGTGTGCACTGTTGATGATTGCTGGCTCGCTTCAGCGCCGTAAACTGGTCTTCATGCCGAGAAGGAGAAAAACAAACACAGAGTTCACTAAAACTAATCGCGAAACTTCACCGTTGTCAATAATACCAGCGATTCTGCAACAACCCATCCAGCTCGAGTCGTACGTTGTCTTTCGGCAGTGTATCATAGCCTTGGAAGTCACCACGGTATACTTGGCGTAAAGGGGAAGCACTTCCATGTCGTTCTCATCTGTCGAGAGCTCGTTGAGCTGTCACTACAGACAGCTCAGGCCATCCGAATGAGTAAATACCTGCCACGAGTACTGCTAAACCGGTTCTATGTGAGTCTTCTTGTGGTCAATTGCTGGTCGTCTGTATTCGCTTATTCTCGATGGTTTTGGCGCGACGAAGCTCGTCGCCGGTTTGCAGCAATTGTGTGTGATTGTGTGCTGAACTTGATGACTACAATTGGAGTATCTCTCATCATCATGCTCAGTTATATACACGAGTATGACATCTATGACTTCGATTGGCGGCTGCTCAATGACGACGCATGGGTCTCTCAAATGTTGAACGAAGCACGAGTGGTTTTAGTGATGTCGCGGTCGGATCTAGTAACTCGCGCCTTTTTTTCGTTAAGTCTAGTCGCTACTACTGCGGACATGAAAGAACTACTACAAAGTACTCCCAGACGAGGAAATCGAGGCACGAATACTGTCGGGCCTAACGTGCGAAATCTGGTGGGACCAAATAGAGAACTCATAGAAACGACGACTCCTAGAAACAAAAACAATTTTCAGTTGGCAACTCGACAAATCTACAGGTTTTCGAACGCGTTTAAGTCAAATTCTACTTCAGGGAGCTCACTACGCGTTTGGGGCGTGGGGGGTCACTGTACTCGTCTTGCACGTGCATGCTTCAATGCAAACTCCGCTGTTTGAATGTACCCCGAAAGTTTTCCCCATGGCTGGTGCTCTGCCTTCGTGTTACACCGTGACTTTCGATTGTTATTGTGTGGGGATTTCTGGTTTAAAGAGAGAAGTAACGAGTGAATGGGACGGGTTCGATCGCAGCACAACAGTGAAGCTCCGTATTCTGCATTGCCCATCTCTAGAGGTACCCGACAGCTTCCAGGATTTTAGTGGATTGCAAGATCTTTTGGTATACAATTCGATTATCTTGGACTGGGGCGACGCAGCAGCGTTAACGAACACTAACCATCCAAAGATGAAGCAAATGACCATTCTCCGCGTGAACATGACTGGCGGATCTCTTCCTCTAGGTTTTCAATCACTTGATTTCCCAGCCCAACTCGTACAGATCATTTTTTCTGAAACAAACTTGGAAACTCTCCCCGATGATCTAGACACCAAGTGGCTGGCAGGCTCGGTCGTCCAGCTAGAGAACAGCAAATTGGTCGCGGTGCCGTCAGGTCTTGTTCGATCGCAACCGTATTATCTCGCGCTAACAGGAAATCCAATCACTAGTCTCCCACCAGAGCTTTTCGAGGGGGATATTCAGTACATTTATCTGGGACGCACAAAAGTGAACGAAATATCAGAAACCGTGACGCCAATAAGTCTGTCTACCTTAGATATCACCAACACAAACATTTCGTACTTCCCGTCCTGGATCGATCCGCTCGTAGAAGTTGTCCTTGATATGTATCCTCTGGTATTTGCTGGTGGATCTATCTACTGATCCGAACTGGAAAAAAATCATGAGTGGAGTTACAACTGATTTCAATCGGTCTGCTCACTCTTCGCTGCTTATGAACGCGTCCGAAGCAAATTGGGAGGTGTTGAATCAAGCAGTCGATTGTTCGCCGCCGCTTTTGAAAACCCAGTTTTCACTGGACTACTTCGATGCGACGTATGGTCTTGGGCAGTAGAAGGCTTTTTTCCATGTGGTTGAACTTGCGCTGCAAACAGCAAATCGACTAAAACTCGCGTGTACGTTCTCAGCACAACCCAAAGATCAAGCAACAAATGACGAATTTCCTGTGTCAAACCTTCCTTACCGAGCCCAGATCTCGTCATTAGAACTTCATAGTGTCATTGGAAGAACACTTAGTAGTCCTCTCGAGCTGGAGACTTCTGACGTTAAGTTGCCGCCGTTGCCTTCGTCGTCATCGTGCAGCTCCTCACGTCAAGGGACCCATTCGTCGACAGATTCCCCCATCTCACCAGGATTCCATGCTAGTGAACCGGCTACATTTTGCATGCAAGACTCTAGGACTTTTGACTCGACTCGAAGTGTTGAATGCCCGGAGTGTTCCTTGAAGTGAGTTGCAGCTCTGGTCTGCTGCACAGCACGGTAAGGCAGCACCCGACGACAAAAAGAAATGTGGATGCGTTCGTGTTTCGACAACGGACGGCGTGTTGGGCATCATTTGCTTTGTGGCCCCCCTGGTTTCAATATGTCGCCTCGTTAAGCATTTCCACCAGTTCCGACTTATCAGGGCATCGATTTAACAGCGCGGTGAAGCTATTAGTTAGCAGCCAGGCAGCACAGGAAGAGTACTCGGAATATCTTACATGGTGTATCGGGCACCGCAATCGGCCTTCCAAACCGCGCCGAATTGCTCCTTGATGGAAGTTTTGGCTGGTGCTGCGTTGGCGCGGATTTCGACGACATGAAGGTCTCGTCAACCGCGAGCAGCACTCACCCACGTGATACAAAGAGCACGCTCGCGCCGGAGCGACGTCACAAAGTGAACGAGGTGAGCGGAGCTTAGGAAGCCCCAATCAAATGTCGTTGACGCGCTACGTCGGGATTCTCACTCTGAGCCCGCATTCGTCGACAGATGATGGGCACGTTGCCACTAAACGGCAAGTGTGCGTAGCACGGTCTGCATTTCCATTTTTAATCCTCATTGGATCGATATTGCGTCACAAATGCGTCACAAATAAGTTTGGATACTTACTCGTCGCGTTTGGCGTCTCAGTACCGCGTTTCACTTTACGTTATTAATGGAGCAACTCTTGTTATTACAGATAGTAAAAACTTGTTCGACAAGCAATGCTGGCATGTACGGTTGCAGTATATCCTTGGAATTCATAGTAAAGATATGAGCTCCCAGTCCCCAGTCCCACCCGCATACCTTTTTAGTAGGGCTTAGACATTCCTTCTGAGCTTGCTTTTGACCTTTTTGAAAAGTTTAAAATACTCTCACAATAAAACCACATTCAAGTGCAAATTTGAAGCCACATTTAGCAAGTGTGGTAGCATTTCGGTGATGGGCCCGTCACGAAGCTGATGTGGTCTTTGATGTCTGGCCAGACAGAGCCGTGTCAGTCTCCGATGCGCAAATGTACCGGTATCACCCGCTTCAAGCGGAGCCCACGGGGGTCGTCCATCCATGGGCTCATTCCTCAAACCATTCACCACCGCACACATGAACAAAGCTTCGACCAGCGGCCTGGGCTTCAGTATCCCTCTCACGTCCATCCACGGAGGCGGGGACTGCTCTCCCCCTTCCAACAAGCGGATGCTTACACCCCCTCCGCCCAACGATCTGGACTCGGCCTCGCCCCGTACAGACGTGAGTTGGCCCTCGGACGACGAACCCAACGAGCTTGTGTTGCAAAAGACCAAGAAGCGCTCGAACTCGAACGCGTTCTTGACTGAGGGCATGAGTGCTGAGACCGTCAAGCAGCACAAGGCTCAACGTCGGAGAGAACAAGTGCGTGCAGCTTCACGTCGATGTCGCGATCGTCAACGGAAAGAGACCGAGGATCTACGCACCAAAGTATTCCAGTTGGAAGAGTTCATCGCACACTCTAGACAAGCCCATGAGTGGGGAATGAGGCAACAACACGAACGGATCCAAGAACTGCAGCGTGAGAACGAATTGTTGGCTCAACAATTTGCAGCCGCGACTGCAGTTAACGACATTGAGCCTGTGCCACTGGACACGCTTGAAGACAGTGCTCTACCGGATGACCTTGTGCAATGTATTAGCGATGATATACCACAGCAGTGGAGTGAAGATCTGGTGTATCACGCGGTGGAGGACACTACGCGACAACTGGTGACGATGCTGGAGTCGGAGGTGGAGCCTGTCAAGTCCCCCGTCATCTTTGGCTGGCAATTCGACTTTTGGTGCAAAGAGGACAAATATTATGGCCGCAACCGTAAGTTCTTCCCCGGCGTCAGTGCATTGGAACTGGGTAAACGTATGCAAATGGTGGACCCACAGCGATACATGGACACCTTTCCAGAGGTGAAAAAGATGGAAATCCTCCAAGTATTTGATGAGAATACGTTGGTCATGAGGCTGGTCAAGGCTCTACCGGGCAAAGCCTTCACTCAAGCTGTGAACGCTCGGTTCTTGACGGCCGTCACACCGCCCACCGGTTCTACGAGCCGCTGGGTGTATGCCGACCGCACGATTGATGAGCCGACGGACGGGGAGTATGCGCTGGAGAATGAATGCAACGGCTACGTGTTCGAGGACACCGAGCAGGAGCTGAAGGACGGTACACGTGTCCAGGGGTGCCTGGCTCAGGGTGTGGGCGAGTTCGAAAGCGGCGGACTCGGATGCAGTGAGTTGCTTGAGGAACTGGCCAAGGCGTTCTCCTCGGTAGTTATCCGATGGGAAAGTCTTTTTATCAACGACTTTATCGCGGACGACGCCGACGAGTTCGCCGATATGGTTCTTGATCTCTGAGGGAGTGGTGGTGTACATGTACAATCGATGTAATAGTTGTAATTCACGTAAGTTATCTTGTGCGTCGCATTGGGTCGTTGGGATGCTTGTGGAGTTTGGGTGTTAGGAGTACATGTCAGCGTGGCTGTGTGAAAACGGTTCCATTTGAGTTTGCGATGCTGCAAAATTAAACAGAGAAAGTGATCATCTACCAACGGTAGACCTCCGTGGACATCGTAAAGTAAGCGTGTACTTCCTGAACGAATGCCGTTTACCATTTCATGCCAAGACGCGGGAAACAGCATGATAAGGTTCCACAAAAGTCACATATCGCGCTTTGCATAGGGCTCATAAACTTACTTGCATGTTAGGAACAAGTGCAATGAACCACACAGGAATTACTCTTCTCGAATGGCCATACAAGCTCCCAAACAAAGATTCATCATCACATAAAGGCCTATAGCTCCTGGCAAAACTCTTTCGTATGAATATCAACTGCTCATTGCGTGCTCTCCCCACTTTGACTTGGAAATCAACAAACACATAGAGAAACCCACGGCATCCTTTCCCTTGTTTGCAAACTTTGTCAGCCCTTCCAGCAACTCCAAAAACTCTTCTTCCTGGACTGCTTCATTAACATCGGCAAGTCATCAGCGTTGAGCATATCGTTGCCATATTCTCGCTTCCGTTTCGGCAGCCCCCACTCGTGTATTGTCCGAAACATCGTATCATCCAGTGCAGCCCGTAGAGGTGTTATCTGAGAAGCTGTACGTTGGCTTCTCCACGATCAGGTTCTGGTACCTACGCCATCATCATGGCGCTTATACAGATCTCAACTTGGTGCCATCGCTGCAGAAATTTTCGAGTAACTACAGTAGCTCATGCGCGCCTCGTACATGTCGATACCCATGTTCTCCGGGATAGATGTCAAGGCCATGACTCAAGCAACCGTCTCCCTCATCTCAGAGAAGCAGATCGCTTTTCAAAACTCCCTATACCGACCAGGTTTTCGCCTACCACAACCTTAGATATATCATAAACCTTCAATACAGCCCTATGCTCTTACCCGGTTTTTCATATAGAAACATGGCGTTCACACATAAAACTGTCTAACATGATCTCTGATTTTATATCTCTTTCCACAGGATTTACGGCTCTGCAACGCAGTTTCTAACATATCTCGCGAGGAGACAGCCGAGCCAGGGGCTGGCCGTCGGAACGAGGCGACACAAGCCAAATTGCACTGCCAGACACACACGAGCGATGGAGCAGCAGCAGGTCACAGAGTCCACGGCGTCTCTCACCGTGGACGTGAAGGCGGAGAAGGCGCAGGCCGAGCCGGAGCCGCAGCTTGGCGCAGCTGTGGGGAGCCCCACTGACGACGCGAGTAAGAACAAGAAGAAGAAGAACAGACGGAAAAGTCTGGAGAAGGTAGAGGTGGAGGAGCTCAAGGCAGACAAGTCGGAGCCTGAAGAGGAGGAAGCGACGAACCAGGAGGAGGCTTCTATTGAGGAGGCTGCAGTGACGCAAGAGAGTACCGTGGTCGAAGAGGTTACAGTGGCCGAGGAGGCTACAGTGGCCGAGGAAACTACAGTGGAGAGTACCGTGACTCAACAAAGTACCGTGGCTGAAAAGGCTTCTATTAAGAAGGAAACTGTGGAGGAGCACCATGACGACTCGAACCAGGAGCACGAGGCTATTGCTAGTGACGACGAGTTGGCTCCTCCGAGTCTGGAGCGAACGACGTCATTGGATACGCTCAAGGCAACGGGAACGAAAGCTGTGGGTTCGTTGTTCTCGAGGTTTAAAGTGGGTCGCAAGAAGCCTCTTCCTAGTCGCACCGACTCGGCGGCGCAGTTGGAGCTGGTGGTTCCGTCTCCAGTGAAGACGGCGGTAAAGAAACTGGAGATTCCCGAGGAGAAGAGCCTGGATGATCTGCCCATGCGTACGAATAGGGATTTCTTCGCAGATGGCGAGCAGAGCATCCACGTGAGTACCGAGAAGGACAAGTACGATACACTGGAGAAGCAGAGGAAGGCGGAGAAAGAAGCGGAAGAGGCTGCAATTGCAGCTCGACGCACTCCACCGTCCAGCTCGAGGTCGAATGTTGAAGTGGAGGCTCAGCTTGAAGCTGCCAAGGAACAAATCGAAGCGGCTACCACAAAGACAGAGGATAGTGTGGCGACTGAAGTGGCTACTTCATCAACCTCTGCAGTTACCGTCGAGGAAATGATCAAACCTGACGACACAGATGAAGTCGAACCGACTTTTGAAGCATCAAGAGAGGACGGCACACCGGTCTCATTGGAGGCCACTACAGAGGTGGAAAACGGTACTGCCTCCACGGATACCGCTGCGATTGACACGGAAGCAGATCCTCACAGCCGCGACGCCACGACACTCGAGCCTGTTTCGCTAAAGCTTGACCTTGATCTCGAACCGCGTAATGATGTCACAGAGACCACGAAAACTCAATTCGAACACGTGGATGCTGAGAGTTCTAAGCCCCAGCCAGACGACACCACCGTCGAGGCTATTCTGTCGACTGGAGGTGCTCCGAGCGAGGTTGTTTCGACGGAAAAGACGGAGTTGCTGTCTGTAAAGATCACGCCGCCAACTTCTGAGCTTCCTGCAGAAGCTGCACAACCAGCAAAGCCTGAAAAGATGTCGCCTGTCAAGAGCCTTGCCAGTCGTTTTGAAGGCAAACGTGAACAATCTCTAGACAGTCTGAAATTCCGCACTGTACGTGAGTTTTTCCCCACGGAGCGCAGTATCCGCGTTGGTGCTGAGAAGCAGAAGTACGAGGCACAAGCGCAGCAGCAGCAACTGAAGGCCAAGGCGGAAGAAGAAGCCAAGTCCAAGTACAAAGCAAGTCTCAATTCTCCTGTCAAGGAAGCTGCAGCACCTGAACTGAAGGCTACAGAGTCTGTGACCCCAGCTACTGTCACTGAGGCTGGAGAATTCAGTACGCCCGATGCAGCTTCCAGCAGGAAAAAGTTTAGCTTTGACGAGGGATATTCGTCTGCTAATTCCCCCAGTAAGTTCAGTGACGAGGCTCTTACACCGGTTAAAAGCATTGCCAGTCGCTTTGAAGGTAAACGCGAACAATCGCTCGACAGTCTGAAATTCCGCACAGTTCGCGAGTTCTTCCCCGAGGAACGCAGTGTTCGCGTTGGCTCTGAAAAGCAGAAGTTTGAGGTCCAAGCGCAGCAGGAGAACGCTCTCGACAAGCTCAAGTTCCGCACCGTTCGCGAGTTTTTCCCTGACGAAGGAAAGCGGAGTATCCACGTGGGTGCTGAAAAGGCCAAGTTCGAAGCAATTACAAAGCAACAGGAGGAAGCCAAGGCCGCAGAGCAACTCAAACATAAGCACACTGTGCCTCCGACTACCGAGAAGAGTGACAATTCAGTTGCTTCGACGATTGTTGAAGCAACGATCGAGACGTCTTCGTCGGCGCTTGATGAGTCTCAAGAGGAAACGGTAACAAATGCTGCAGAACTGAGGGATGATGTTGCCAGCCCAGTCGAAAATACTGTCGCAGTTGAAGCTGACAAGAGTTTGACAGCAACGAGTGATAGCGAAGCAGTGAGTCCTGTGGAAGTCTCGGCGAAGGAAGAAGAGAGGGATAGCCCACCTTCTGCAGATGCTAAAGCTGCTGTTGTCGACAGCGAGGATACCTCTGCATTGTCTGCCGAGAACCAAGTGGACGTCGTCAAGAGTGCTGAACCGGTTGTTCCTGTTGGCAGCGATGGTATCGATGTGAGCAAGGAGGTTAAGGAGGTTAAGGACCAGCCCGATGAACCTCGGATTTCTATTGAGGAAACGGAAATTGTGCAAGAGGAGGAAAATATTGTGGGTGTTGGTGCTGGAAACCAAGAAGAACCTGCAGATGCTGGTACTGAAAAGCCCATGTCCAACGAACAGATTTGCGCTGACATCAAGCAGACTGAGAACCAAGAAACAGTCAACGAGGTCGAGACAACGGATGAATTGGTTAAGCTGGATCTCGAGGAGCCTGAGCCTGGCATCACAGCCTCCAGCGAACAGGATCATGTGGCAGAACCTGAAAAGACCCAAGAACCAGTCGAGGTTACTGTGGGCGAACCTACTACTAGTGAGCTGGTTGAGTTGGATCTTGGCGGCCAGGTCGAAGAGAATTTCAGCATTAACTTGTCTACTAGCGAGAGTGCTACTGTCAACGCAGAAGTGAATGATCTGGACACTCAGCAGCCCGTGGAAATCCAAGAAGAAGTGACTGAATGCCAATTGGAGGTAGAAAAGACTATCCCGAGTGCTGACAGTGGACTGGTTGAGCTGGATCTGGGAGAGCCAGTAGTTGAAGCTCCGAAGGTTCACTCGAACCAAGGGCCCAAGTCCAAGCGTCCGATGCTGACTACCGAACGATCGTTTGTGATGGAGAAAGATGACACCATCGAGACGGAGGATACGGTAGTTGTTGGTGAACGACCGATGACCGACGGTGAGGATGAGTTTGAGCCCATGTCGCCGACGAAAGCACGTCCAGCGCACGAGTTGTTTGCTGGAATCCCGTCTTCCAAGTCAAAAAAGGAGCTAAAGAAGAAGAACTCGGCACCAAAATTGACTCGCAAGGTGTCTGTTGGCTCGGTGGGATCTTCCAAGTCTTCCTCCTCCAAGACCACAGTTCCAGTACCAATGAAACGTGCATCCATCACTGCGCCAACTGCGTCCTACATGGCCAAGAAAGCGGCAGAAGCCGAGGAGCACAAGTCCTCGCAGCTTAAGAAAAAAGGCTCGGCGTCTAAGCTCAAGGGAGCAGTGGCTTCTCCGACCGTCCCGATTCCAATGAAGAGAGCGTCAATCACAGCACCCACTGCCTCGTACATGGCGAGAAAAGCTGCAGAAGAAGCCCATCGAGTTTCTCCTCAACCCAAGCAGCACTCGAAGCAGAAGCGCACTGTTAGTGAGACTAGCTTCGTTAAGCCAGCTCCTACCGTTCCTGTTCCAATGAAGAGAGCGTCGATCACAGCGCCGACTGCTTCATGGCAAGCCAGGAACATCCCGGAGCAATTTACCGATACTATCCCGAAGAACCACGCAACAAAGCCTACGTCTACTGTTCCTGTGGCTCCGAAACGTGCATCAATCATGGCCCCGACCGCCTCTTATAAGGCAAAGAAGGCAGCTGAGACTGAGGAGATCGATACCGTAGCCTCAGCTCCTCGGAATAAACGGTACTCGAGCGTCAAGAGCAAGGTACTGGAAAGTATCCAGTCTGGATCGACCCACACTGTGACCCACAAGAAGATCACCAAGGAGGAGTTTATCGCTGCTGAGCGTCGAAAGAGTCTGGGATCTGCTGGTGTACGCAGCGTATTGGACGCTGTGGATCGTCGTGCCTCGCTCACCGCTCGAGCAACGATCGACGGACCGCCTGAGCCTTTCATCCGCTCGGCACATTCACGCAAGAAACTGAACTCGACGGTGCCTCGGTACTTGGACTACGAGAACACGCCGGGCTACGCTGAACGCGCTCGAAAGCAGTACGAGCGTCGTAAACGACTAGAAGAGGAGAACGCAGCAAAGTCCGACAAGCGTCAACGGGAGCTGCGCGTGTTTTTTACGGAGCGGCAACAGAAGTCGATGATGTCGAGTGCAGAGGAGGTTCGGCGTGGCTTGGAGGCTCACGAGTTCACCCAGTTGGCCAAGGAGAGTGAACTGGAAGCGAAAAAGGCTCTGAGGAGAGACAAGCAACGCACACGCGGTACTCGTAGCCACCGCCGAACCCCGTCGACTACTTCTAGTACAGAGGCTTCATCGAATGGTGTGGCTTCCCGTACATCGAAGAAGTCGTCCGTGTCGTCTGCATCTGTAGAGGAGAAGGTTGTGGCGATCCCAGCGGTGGAATTGACTGTAGTGGAGACGGAGGAAGTGATTGAGTCAACAGGGACCGTCGAGTTAAAGGAGGAGATTGCTACAGAGGAGCAGGAAGTCGTCACTGAGACAATTTCTGTGTCTGTTCTGGACGATGATCCGGCACTGGAGCACGTGGCCAAGAAGATCGACTTTGATGAGGCGAGCAGCGACAGTGAGAAGGAGGTTTCGAACGAGTAGACAAGCAGAGTTGGTGGCTTGTAGCGAAGCGTGATGCGTAATGGAGACCATGTTAGTGCTTAAGTGAGGGAAAGTCCTCTATTCTTGACCTTGCAACGGACGGTGTCCTCTAAACCAGACGCCTCTAAGTTGAGTTCTCCTTCTTTAATCATGGGCAACTGGTTGAGTTCTATCGTAGACTCCGTCCTCGACTATCTGGATGATCTTTCAGACAAGCGTTCGTGGCTTAAATGGCGCTCCGAGTCCAAGAAGCAGCTTTTCCAAGAGAAACTGCAGCCTCAGGTGGCCGCAGCAGTTCGACACAAGTCTGTGGCGCGTGTGACGAATGTCGAGGTTCCTGGTCCTAACGATATCCCGCATATCTTCACTACTACTCGCCCACTGAACGTGGAATGGAATCTCTGCGATAAAGCGGATCCTGCAAGAAGAGTGGACGTTGTGAGTGACCATAAACTCCTTCGAAAGAGACTCAAAGGTCTGTTCGTGGATAAAAACACTCGACTACAGGTGCATTGTGACACCAGAACTTTGGCTCAAAATGAACTGGAGATCATGTGCTACATCTCCAACTTCTGCGAGACATACAAGCAGCCAATCCACCGGAATACCGTCCACTTACTTGGATACTATTCCGTCAGTGACAGACTCCACGAGATCATCGAGTTCTGCGAGCTTGGAAATCTCATGAACGCCTACATTGAAAGCCCCCAAGAAGGTTTGCGTCTTACTTTTTCACCTTCAGAATCTGAAGTATGCGACGCGATGTTCCAGATCTGCTCTGGGCTTCAATTTCTACACGAACACGGCGTTGCGCACGGCAATCTTGGACTGGAGAATATCTTCGTCACTAGCGACAATATCTTGAAAATCGGCGACTTTGAACACGCAGTCTTTGTGGGATCAGATAATCAGCTTCAGCCGCTATCGAAGCTGCCTCCGCCACCTCTAAAAACATTTATCGCACCGGAGATCGAAGCGTTCAAACCTGGAGAACGACTAGATCTTCAAAAAGCGGATGTTTGGTCTGTGGGGATTATTTTCATCTTACTACTCACTAAGAAGCCGCTGTTTGATGCTGCTCGATCGGATGACAACGGGTTTCAAATGTTCAGTCGTGTGGGGCTGCGCTCCTACTTGAAGGTCATGTATCTGGAGCAGTCGGCGATCTGTAAACTTTCAGACGAACTTCTGGAGTTTGCTGAAGGACTTCTCAACTTAAATTCGAGTTTACGATTCACCATGCGTGAGGCTTTGGACACCAAGTGGATAAATAATGAAAAGGGCTCTGCGAGACTCCTGAAGTGCGCTGATAGTTTCGCAGTCGCTTCATTTCATGCCGACGCTGTGGCTTTGCTCACTTAGTTAGAATGGACAGTAAATCAGAGTGAAGCAATTAACCCTCCTACAAAAATGTAGTAAAATGAAAGTGGATACAAATTCGAAACTAACGAAGTAATCAACGTTGCCGTGGTCTCAGCGCTCTTGGCTCAGGGATCCCGGATGCTTGGCGGATGTTTCTACATTCAAAGACAACACAGACGTCAGATTGCGAGTTCACCTCTCATTTCCATTTGCCACTTATGTCACAAGTGATGCAGGAGCACATCCGGGCAACGTGTCGATCAGCCGAGTAATCCTCATATCAAATTCAGCGGCGTTCACCAGTTGTTGCAGTTGAATTTTGTGCGCTAAAACACGTTCGATCCAGCTGTTCAACACTGCTCCGATCTCCATCAATTCCGCTCGAAGTTGTTCTTTCTTCGAGAATGGCACAATCCCATTGAGTTCATGGAAATACACGTCACACGCGTTGCGGTAGTACAGTACTAGTCGCTGCACTCGAATTCCAAGCTGGAAAGAATCCAAACCAGCCAACATCGAATTTGTCTCTGCAGCATAAACCCGTATTGTTTGGAGGACATCTGCATAGTGCACACGCCAATACTTCTGTAAACTTTCGCGACTAGCAGCCAGAGACTTGTTAATCTGACCCATGCCCCTGGTTTTCCCAAGAATTTCGGTGTGCTGACTCAAAAGAGCTTTCACCATTGCAAAAGTTATACATTCCAGGGGAGATCGCCAAATAACGTCAGTCAAAATCGCTGTGGCCCTGTCAAACGTTTGTCTGGAGTTCGAATCCATTCCTTGTCCCAGAAGGTCCAATACTTGTGCGTTGATTTCCCGCGTTTGATCCAGATAGTTCTGAATTCTTTTCGCAGCTTTTGAGTTGAGAACTTCGCAAGTTGCGAAGCTGTGCCCAATCGCCGTGCCCATTTGAAGATGCGCTATGATCTTTACTTTGGTAGCGTGTATGGTAGCATCACCACCCAGCTTCAAATCCATACCAGCCGTTTCGTGGGGTAATCGATGATGTCGGAATCGATTCGAGCTCTTTTGACACCAGATACGACAGTGCCGCTGTCCCTTATTTCAGAGTACGCGCTGGTTTTCGTTCGCTTGAGTCTGGCTGTTGCAGCTGCGAAATGTTTACGCGTATTGTCACTCCTGTGGAATCTTTACCATGCATGTCAGAACAGAAATCCAGTTAATCAAATATATAGCTCTTAAGAAGACGTACTTTAGAAGCGGCTTGGGTACTCTTCCTGGAAACATCAAGCTGAATTTGAGCAATTCTTGGCTCATCACCTGTGCCCATCCGGCCAGAGATTTCCCAACTCGCTTTAACCAATGCGATAAAACGAGACCAGCGTCGTTAAACTTTTGCCACGAATCTTCCGGCCATTCCAAAGTCACTCCGATTTTCTGCCGGAGCATCATGTAAGCGCATATGCTGCGGAGTTTTTTGCCAAGCTTAAGCACAGCCGCTCGCAACTCTTTCGAGGCTGCTTTCTTCGATACAGCACGTTCGATCCCCGTTAAACTGCCCTCCACTCCATCAAACCAATTAGGATAGTGACGGTCGCAGTATCTCAGCAATTCATTCCGGCTTTGGATGAGTGGTTCAAGCTCCTGAGAGAATTCCGACTTGGTGGCTTCCTCGAGGGTCGCGTCCAAAATCATTATAGTCGCCGTAATCCAGGAACGAGGGAAGCTTCTGCTTTCGTAGACGGTAATGAGAGACACCGTAAACTTGGTGGCTTCACAGAAAGCAGTCGCCAGTTGCTCGTGCATATCGCCCCTGGACAAACGAGTGCACAAATCCATGCGGGCCTGACCAAAGCAATTCTTCAGAACATCGGACCACTTTGCAATGGTAAGTTCTCGATCCTTCTTCAAGCCAGAATCAGAAGTACGGTCAGTCATCACTTTCTCAAACTCGATTTGAGCTTCTTTGGTAGCGGAAATAAACTTTTCAAGAGGCTTCGGTCCATCGCTAACCGGAATCATGACACCTGTCGGCGCTGCGTTTGGTGCAGAATTCACAGAAGAATCGCTTACCATCTGTTGATTATCAGTACGTGCCTGATGTTGAGATTCCAGACTCGCCTCATAATTGTCCAGTATCTTGTTTCCAGCATCACCAGTTATCTGACACCAACTCCTGTTACCATGATACAAAGTGTAAGTTTAATACATCCACCAATAGATGAATTACATGTACGTACTCGTGCAAGACTGCAGGCAATGTACCAGGGAAGCGAGTCTCAAACTCCCGGAAATAGCTACTGACCAAAAGCGCATCAACTTTCGAGCACTTCACTTCTGCTCTCCATAAAACCTGCATCCAATTTGCCAATTTGTTCCCAATATCACTGAAGCGTATCCATTCAGAGTCTGTCCGTGGTGCTTCTCCAACCACATCCTGTCTCAGTTGATAATCAGTACAGTCGCAGATAAATTTCCGCAGCAGCGTTAACAGGTAAGGGAGAAGATGATTCGCTTGAACTCCGCGGTGGCGCTCGATCAAAATCACGTAATTCGACATACCTTCCGAAGCATCGCAATTATCAAAACTGCAGTACTCAACAAGATCATCCCGACATTTCTTCACTGGTGCTAACACTTCAGCCACTGCAGAGTCTTTTGCGCATTTTCAACATCAGTCAGGTCCTCCACGAGTTGCATCAGTCATGAAGGTTTCTGAGAAACCGCTTGATACGACGTAAGAACAGAGACCGCAAAAGTCGTCGCTCTTAAGAACGCCAGAGCCACGTCTTCCTCCACTTTTCCATCGCTCAGAAGGTCGAGGAACTCTCGGTTGGCGTCCAACCCATTCACTTCTACAATTCTCCTCTAGGTATCAACGGTTTCTGAATCGTCAAGATCGACGACCATTTTCTCCGCGTTCTTCGCCGCAGTTGTGTATTTTCCAAACTGGATCGTCTTTCCGACTGCTCATTATCGACAATTTTATCATTCTCCTCATTCTGTTCGTCGACATGGAAGATTTCAGTGCCAATCGCCTCCTCATTTTCCACCCTTGCGGTTTTTTCATCAACCTAGCAATCACACGAATATCTGTAAAAAAAAAACCCACAGATTTCAGATGATTGTCCGTAAGTACCCACCTCTTCTTCTCTAGAGCTCTTTGAGACGCGGCACTTGGCTAGAACCAGTAATTGTGTCGTTATATTTTCCAGGCCCCTTTGCGCTCGCTCTACGCTCTCGATGAACCCCACTATCCCCTTCTCTTCTGCTTCCTCCAATTCCGCTGGTCCTGTATCCGCCAGCCTCACGTGCAGCTGCACGACCTGCGTGGCGCGCAGGAGCTGCTGCTCGACGTCCTGCAGTTTGGCCA
The DNA here is from genome assembly GCA_016880985.1 of Phytophthora idaei. Taxonomy (NCBI): domain Eukaryota; phylum Oomycota; class Peronosporomycetes; order Peronosporales; family Peronosporaceae; genus Phytophthora; species Phytophthora idaei. Next base: position 84,673 of record QOKR01000068.1, read on the forward strand.
CGAACGCCATGCAGGACGAGAACTATTTAACGGCGTTTGATTGGCTCGTGGACAATTTAGTGTATCTTACGTAGTACAGATTGCCAGTTGACTTTTTTGTTTGTTTACGTTTCTGGTTAATACGAGATCTTTGGAGAAAGAAGAGAAAGAGGAGCGAGAAGTTTCAGCTGAAACTTGAGGAGAATATAAGAAGTGTCTAAAGGTGGTGTGTCGCCTTACGTTGACATTGTCTCCAACTCTGCGCATGTGTGGTTAACGACCTTACTGCATATAAGTACAGGTCACAATTTACAAGTGATTCTAACCATCGCATTAAAAGCTTTAGAGCACCTCGAACGGTATGTCCGGGTCTTTGAGACCCTGGATTTAAGATAAGACCTGGTGAGCACGGCAGGTTTTAACCGAGTTTTATTTTAGCGTTTTGTTCTATCAAAGTCGTCAGGTTAGCTTTGTTACGTGTGTAGGCCACACCTTCTGGCTTGTTGACACACAATTCACACAATCCATTAAATCTGGAGTCTTATCTTAAGACTTGAATCGCTACTTTAGAACTTCACGAAGTAACGACCGCGGTTAGAACTTGCCGCTGGAAATCATTAAAACTTGGCCAGGTCTCAAGGGCGGTTTTAATTTGGAGATGCTCTAACGGCTATCGATATCTACGCGCAAACCCACGAAAATCATCACCGTCTCCAGCTGCCACAGAAAGCCTAGTATGTCAACAAACGTGCCTACATGTAGGATCCCTCACACAGATCCTTCACCAAGCAGTTTATCCGATAGGTTAACTCTTGAGACTTTTCACCGCGATGGCGATGGTCGCAGCCAGGAATACCGCCGGGGTTAAGACAAATATCAGGAAGTCCCAGAGAAGAGAACTGTTTCCAACACTCTTGGCGAAGAGCGGCTTCGCCCGCTTGACATCTTTTTTGGTTATCGTGGCTGATGTTTCGAGCGTCTTGAGCTTAGTAATGTCAGGATTCTTCTCGACAAACGCCTTCGTCTGAGCCAAATTCGGTTTCGTTTCGAGAAACCCAGTAAGCTTATTGAAAGAACGTTCCTTCTTGAATTTCTTCACAAAACCAAGGCCATTGGGAAGAACCGATTTTATCTTAGCAAAAGTGTTAGCCTTCTTGACAGACGATTCCACTTTCTCGAGAACAACAGTGTTCTTAAGAGACGATTCCACTTTTCCGAGAACAGCAGTATTCTTAACGGATGATCTTAAATCCGATAGACCACCTCTCTCTTCGGTATTCTGGTTGCTGGTTGCTGTGGCGATACGTCGATGCTTACCGTTGTTCCCGTATCTGGTTGCCGTCTCCTCATTAGCCGCTTGATAATTCACGGACCAAAGGAAGTGGGAGTCTTCGCCGACGAGGTGCAGATTGATATCGCTTGCTTCCAAAGTTCCGTGGGTTGCTGTGAAGCACGCCACCAATGTAATTGCAACTAGCAGTGCCGTGTCCCCGAGTCGCATGTCCAATTCTAGCTCTTATGAGTGACAGAAGAAGATAAAATCGAAGAATGAATCGTTCTGAAATTTACAACGGATGGTGGCGCTTTGACAATTACGTACTACCGGTAGTAGTCATCAACGGCACATAATCTGATTTTGTGTCGTGTAGCGGACTGCTACACCGTCCTGAGAAACTATAATAATGCCTATTGCGTGCCTGTTAGAAATGTCGACCACTAAGAAGTAGTTGTCAGAGTAGTTGTCAGAACGCCTTCTCTGTAGACTAGCGACCCGGTAGCAACAGATTCGGGTTTTCTGCTTGAGTTAGTAGGTGTTCGAAAAAAAATATATCTTTTTTTGTTTGTTAAAGCATTATTTATCATTTTCATTTTAAAAAAAGAAGGTAGCACCCAGTAGTCATTTTCTGAGTTTTAGCCAATAGGTGTGTCGAAAAGTGGAAAGAAATTCTTGTTTTTACCAGCATAGATTTCTTGAGCAGTCGCTTCACTATCTGCATTGTATTCGACGCGAATCTCCAGTCCGAGATGGCTCTCTTTGTCGCAAAGCTCCGTGACGTAGAGCAGCAATTCTTACGGGTGACACAGGTTGTCCAGCTGCATGTCACGCTTACAGAGTCCTCTCTTAAACATGACCATGATGTCGTTGTGGCGGAATCTGAACTCTGGTCTCTAGTGGATTCTGTTGAGCGTGCTCAAAACGATCTGTAGACCACGACTCTCCGTTTCGTGGAGATCACGAAAGAATACCTACAGCCGCGAGGTGCTGATACTGACGACGAGACGGAAACTGAAGATGAAGCTTTTGAAATTGGCGTTGATCCCGTGGAGGACGAAGATTCTATAATCGATGTGAAGAGTGCTACCGGTATTGCACTAGAAACCTCGGTGGCGTCATCACGTGAACTTCTTCAGGATACGAACACGCCCTCTTGCGAATTATTACGATCCAGTGAAGAAACGGACGATGTTGAAGCATTGGACACCATGGGAACTCACAAAGGTGGTGCTGTGGACGAGGATGAAAATGTCGAACCTGGTGTGGAGCCACGATGTGCTAATGCCACGAGAAATACTGGCACATTAACAGCTGCTAGTGAAACTCATTGCCGAAAGATGACGCCTAATAAAAAAGGCTCGCTTACTGTTTATCTTGAGGCTGCGAAGGAACTTAAAAACGTGATCAACCGAATTCCCGAAGATGAAGTTGGCGTCAATATCTTCGACAGATTGGACGCCCTTACAATCAGCAAGTGGACCAATGCCGTGTAAACGAACTTTAAAATGGCGACCACTCGCTTTCTGTCACGATTGGATAGTGGAAGTATATATCAAAGCATTGTTCAGTCGTTTTGTGAGGCTTCAAAACTTACAGTGTCGCTTTTCAATCTCGGCAAGAAAAACAAGTTCAACCAGGCCTGGATTATACAAGCGATTATAGCTTTTGACTCGATCCATAAAATGGCGTCAGGAACCGTGGTTGCCCAAGCTCTTCTGCTGATACTCGAACATCGTAACGCCTTGGTAGTGTATTTCGACCAGCGTTTTTCGGACTTCTTGACCGCAATAGCTCTCAGCACAACGAAAATGATCTCAAAGAAGATGAAGATCAAGTAACTGAAGAAAATTATGGCCAACGTTGCCGAAAAGCTTGTTATTAATAATACTTGTCGATTCAGTTTGATAAGACACGATGTAGACTACATCGAACCGTGGAGCGAGAAACAGTGGAAACGCTTTCGTAGATCCGGGCAGAACTTGGCACACATGACATCGCGCGGGTTTAAAAAACAGAAGTTACCGGGGTGGGCCGAAGAATTGGGCACGATACTCAAATATTTTGAGGCTGTATTTCCTGGCAAGATCCCGAAGTTGCTTCTTGAGTAAGCTTTTATTTAATCATTCGCCTCTAGCAACCAAAATCTAACTTTTGTGTGCGGATTGTGCCATGGCACTGATACGAACAGGGAGGTTGTTGAAAGAAATGATCAAGTTTTGAGTCAGTTGAGACTGTTCGAACAAGAGGGTGCTGTTGCTGGCAGTTCTTTGGAAGCCCCGGGAATGAAAAGAGCGCGAACAGACGTAGAAGACGAGAGCCCTTCACCAAAACGCCCAACACGCGACTCCACGCAACATGATATTTCAGCAGAAAACATCGCAAGTATTTGCACTGAAGTTAAAGTGTGCCTTGACGTGGTGAAACAACTATACACCAGTTTGGAACCTGGCGAGATGGTGCATCCATCCTCCAAAGCTGCAATGGATATTCGTGGGATGCTGCATAAACGATAGAACTCAGCAAAAACTTCTCGAACTGCATCACACGTGACGAAGACTGCGTTGTTGCCTATACTGAAGTTCTGGGGATTCTGGTGGAGTTGGTTTGGTGTTGTCCGTGTGGATATTTGAGTCGCACCACATTAAAAGGTCTTCTTAAACAGCTTTCTGGAGTTGTCGAAAGTGCTACAACGAGAGCCGAATACGCTCCATCCAGCACAGATTTACGTTTGAGGGCAAGCTATGAACGCCTACAGGCCTACTGGAACGATTACTATGCTGACCCTTTTCGGGCAATGCGTATTCATGTTCAGTCCACGCAGAAAGAACCCCCCAACTTGGATTCTAAACAACTGGAAACGCCGCTGTTGCTTCTGCTTGGTCAGTTTCACGAGACTTGCGCGCTCTGCTTGCAGGAGACACACAGAGCTCATGGATTCAGGAATTACGTTCAAGTATTCTGGAAATTGCTGGAATGCTCAACATCTGGCTTGGACAGATTTTGGAATCTGGTCATCAGATGCCGAAGATCCAAAATTTACGTAACGTGTTGGCGATGCTGGTTCGGATCGAATGGAGAATACCTGAGAGTATACCTACTGCGCTAATGGAGTGAGTATAGCACTGTGGATCCGTATGTTGCTAACTTCCTACTAACTTGCAGCTGTGTTTATGGGTTTTGCCTCAGAAATGTGAACAAAATGATTGGATAAGACCCTAAGAGTGAGCCGGCGAAGAAGTTTTGACAATTTCAAGAAATAAATTTAATAGTGGAAACTTTTTGAGCTTAGAAATTCAGATAACGCTACTCTGTGTCTTGGATAGATAGAGGAAGAGAGTTACTGCCGCTCAGATTTAACGTCGTCATTCCGATGTGTCGACAGTCATTGACCAGCAGTCGTGGGTGAGGTCGAGTCTAGTCGTGCTTGTTGCCGTTCTTCGGCGTCGGCTTGAGTCCACTCTTCTGATCGGGAAGAGACTGTTGCTGGTGTTGGTGTTGGTACAGCTGCTTGGGTTGGCCATCACGTAAGTTGCGGGTCTTCTGTTGTACAGCTCCGGAAATTGTTGAAGTCGTAGCCGCAGGAGTTGTCGCCTGCTTCGACTTGGGCTGAGGTGGCGTTGGCTTCGAGGCAGTCGACTTTTTCGCAGTTGGCGTCGGCTTAGTCGGAGCAGGAGTCACCTTCGGCCTCGTTTTGGTCGGTGGAGGCGTCGACTTCGTAGCTGCGGGGGTCGCCTTCTGCTTGGGAGAAGGTGCTTTAGTCTGCGGTTTGGTCGGAGCAGCAGTCGCCTTTGCCTTCGTGGCAGCAGGAGTGGGCTTCGGTTTGGTCGGAGCTGGGGTGACGTTTGTGTTGCCCGTTGCAGTTGAAGCAGGTGTCGCTACTGGAGCCTGACCTAGAGCTCGGTGGTGGCCCGGCTTGGAATCGTTCTTGCCGTCGTCCTGTTGTCCTTGGTGCTGGGGTGAACCTTTCACTTTTAGAGCGCGTGCCGGTGCCCAGGATGCCTTCTCGTCTCTTGAGGGCAGGAAAGTGTACAACGAAGTGTCGATGTTACTCGTTACAATTGATTGTTCGGCGAGTACTCCAGAAACGCTGAGTGCTGCCACTGCAAGCAGAGCCATAGTAGTGAGGATGGAGGTCGAAGTCTTCATTGTCAGTGAGGGTGTTCGAGGTCGAAGTCGAATTCGAAAGTGAGCAGGTTAACCCTGGGCATTGGACTCGATCCACAGAGAGTCCCCTTGCTGCTAAACATTATCGGAGGGCACTTCAAACTTGAATTTACTGATCTGTTATCAGTGGCGCCAAAACTGTCGTCCTCATGTCTAATTTTTGAAGCTGGGATCTTGAGTTGCTGGGCCAGTCGTGGTGGGTGTTAAAGCCATCTAGATCTAGAGGTAGGCCTGGAAAACACGCACCAGTAGCTCAGATGCATTCCCGGCAAACACTCAAGCCACAATGAAAGAACCAGGTCTGGTTCCAGACCCAAACAAAATTAGCTGCGTTCTGATCTTTTGTTGAAGTCGTCCGGATAAATAACGGAATTATCCGGAACTTGACATTTCAGCATTTTTTCGATACCAAGGTCCGATGGCGCTCGTCGCCAAGCTGCGCGACGCCGAGCAGCGCGACGCCGAGCAGCAGCTCACGCGCGTGTTGCAAGTCATTGAGCTGCACGTGGAGTTCACTGACGCGTTGCTGAGGGCAAATGGCGGCAAGGAGACGTCGCAATCTGAGGTCCAGGCGCTTGTAGAGGGGTTGAGCGACTCCAGAATCAGCTCCAGACCGCAACCTCCCAGCTTGTGGCGCTGGCTAGACGCAGTGTCGAAAACCAATCCGTGGTAGTCAAATTCAGAGTATATATTTAGGATTGTGGTGGTCTATGGATCTAAATCTTATTTTGCGCGTTATAGATTGATGATGAAGACGACACGGAGACGGTGGACGAAATGGAGATCAAAGAGGAGCCACATCCTTTGATTAAAGCTGAAATTGTGGAAGAACAGTCAGAAAATTGTGGAAATTTCAGTCTCGAAGTGGACGTTAATAATGTCGAAGTGTCTGCAGTGGCTGAAGATATCAGAATTGTGAAGGTTGAGAATACAACTCAAGACTTAATCCAGACTCCTGGATCTGCTGAAGAGGTGGCGGAGAGCAACACTGCTACTACGATACCTGAGGTTACGGCTTCTGGGCCTATCATTTGTGGCGCTGAAGGGCAACGACTCAAAGTCGTCCCGCACTGGGGAGAAGAACAACGAAGGGATCATATACAGGCATACAGGTGTTTCATCATATACTCGGGCACCGCCAGAAGTGCCGTGAAGAAAGCCAACACGCCTCCCATTGATGCGGACAGAGTGTTTTCGCGCTTGGACACTAAGATGCTTGAAAATGTGGAGAAAATGTGTTCACGAGTGCATTCTTGGGGTGAATCATGAATTTATCAAGAATTTAGCAAAAGGAGATATCTCAAGACACTCGGCTGAACAATTCGGGGCAGCAACGTCGCTCGTAGTTTCCCTTTTGATTCGAGACAAGTTTCAGCAGTTCGACCTGCTTAAGCAAGTGATTGAGGACCTCAGTCATATCTTGGACATCGCTAAGGATTCTCTCTTAGCACTGGAGTTGTTGCTTGTTGAGACAAGTCGCGATAAGCTGTACATGTACAGCCACGTTCGCTTCGAAGACTCTTTTGAGGATATGTCTAGTTACGTGAGGTTGATCGAGCGCCATCGCAATGTCGAAGCAAACCACTTACCTCCTCTCGTTATGTCACTGCTGCCCAAGTTCATTTGGGACTGCGTGAACTACAGTTTACAGCAACAAGTTTCTGCTGCTCCACCACGAACGGGATCTCAGTGGACGCGTTTTACGGAAATTGGTTTTACGTTGGCGAGAGTGCTGTCGACTGCAGATGCCTCTTTTAAGATTACAAACCCGTCCATGAACTGTACGAGGCTAAAAGCATTCAATGCTCGATTTCCCGGGAGAATTCCAGAAGCACTATTTGCGTAAGATTTGATGCTGTGTCACTCTTTGAGGAGGAAAAAGCTAACGTTATTTGCTTTGTTGGTTGTAGGAATTGGTGTTGTCTGGTAAGCCACAACATTGAAGTGCCTCTTTCTAACTGGAGCGTTCGTCCGTTTCCAACAGATAGAAGAAGCATACATGGCATACCTGTACAAACTGCAAAGAGAAAACGGTCTGCCTCCTCCAACATTGATCCGCGAGAGACCAAGTGGGTAAAACGGTCTGCCTCCTCCACATTGATCCGCGAGAGACCGAGTGGGTAGCAAGTTGCTACCCATTGGGTAGTGCTAGTAGCAACACACAGTGGGGAGACTTACGGTAGCAAAGAAGACGAAACTTCGTCTGGAGAGCTCACAGAGTGCAAGTTCTGACGAAAGGACGGTTCGAACTAATGGATTCAAACTATATCGAAGTCCTTTATCGTTGCTGCCGACGATTTTTTTTCTCGAGCGACACGTGATGATATTGAGATTGAGACAACGGAAGCTTTTTCCGGAGCTGAAGCTTTTGCTGTTTCGTTTATTACTACCGTAGATGACAAAAAACACCCGCAGGCATCGAAAATGCTGTCATGTTTTGATATGTTCTTCCCATGAAAATGCTTAATAATGTCATGTAAAAACGCCGAAACAGACATCCACTTTATTGTTTAAGATAATATTCTCGGAGATAGCTGGTTTCCAGCTAAATCTTTGCTGAATTGTGAGGTGATTAGGGGTTAAAAGTGTATGTTGTTTTTGTCATCGACACCTCTTGAAAATGTCATCTAGTGCCACGTCAAAACCTGAAAATGCTTACTTTTGTCATTTTCTCCAAAAAAATCGGCGAAAATGCGGTGTGCTTTTATGTCATCTACGGTACTGTTTAGGAATTGTTAAAAAGTCAAATGTCGAGGAGCTCCTGTTCCGATGTGCCGATAGTTGACGATATCAGTAACCGAGTTTGAAAGCCGAGATTAGTGGTGATTGGCAGTGTTTTTCGGTGCCGACTTGGCTTCGCTGTTGTGATCGTGAGGAGATTGTTGTTGCTGGTACTGGTTCTGATTCTGGTGCTTGGCTTGACCATCACGTCTTCTGCTGAGCATCGGAAATCGTCGAAGTCGTTGCGTTTGACTTTGTTACATTTGGCGCCGGCTTGGTCGGACAAGGAGTCGGCTGTGGCTTGGCTTTCGTCAGCGCAGGCGTTTTCGACTTTGTAGCCGTCGCGGTCGCCTTGGGCTTGGGTGCGGGGTGACAGGGAGCTACCGTCTTCGGCTTGGTTGGCGCAGGAGTCGCCTTAGACGTCGTGTCGCAAGGGGTGACCTTCGGTTTGATAGGAGCTGGCGTGGCTTTAGTGTGGCCCGTAGTAGTTGAAGCAGGTGTCGCCACTGGAGCCTGGACTAGAGCTCGGTGAAAGTCGGTCTTGACTAGAACACGGGGTGCCTGCTTGGCATCATTCTTGCCGTCGTTCTGGTGCACCTGCTTTGGCTTGCCGTTGTCTTGCTGTCCTTGTTGTTGGGGTGAGCCATTCGCCTCTAAAGCCCGGATTGGTGCCCAGGATGCCTTCTCGTCGTTCGAGGGCTGGGTAGTGTTAAACAAAGTGCCGATATCACTCGCCACAATGGATTGGTCGGCGAGTGCTCCAGGAACACCGCTTGCTGCCACTACAAGCAGAACCGTAGTAGTGAGGATGGAGACTGAAATCTTCATTGTCGGTGAGGGGGTTTGAAGTCGAAGGCGAATTCGAAAATGAGCATATTAGTATTAGGCATGGGCTCGCACTATTACTAGACTGTATCGGAGGGTACGTCGCACTTGAATTTAGTCATTTGTTATCCGTGGCGCCAAACCACCATCGTTTGTCTCAAGCTACCCAAGGAGCCTTGATTTTTTTCTTTTTCTGAGCCAGTCGCGGTAGATGTTGAAGCCCAAGGTGGATCCGGATAACGCGAGGCTAGTCAGATCCATATCCGTACAGAGGTGGTGAAGCGAGCCATGATAAACTGGATGGTATTTTAAATATGTACCGCACTGAACAATGGGACAACACTGGCGAAGCATACTCATGAAAGTTTGGAGTATCGAATCTATCATCCATCCCTCCAGGCAAATAATTGCCTGTGTTAGGGGGCGGAACGGGCAACACGGGTATTTTACAGGGTGCTGTTGGTTGCTTCTCCATCAGCTGGGCAAATTATCCACGGAGACTTTGTTCTCATAAACTTAGTGAACTGTGTTTCCGTCTTGTCTGCCCGCGTGAGTGTAAGCGTTCTGGTTAACCAATTTCGCCAGCGGTTTCTCGTTCAACTTCGTGCATCTTCCACGATATTGTTGGCCCGCAAGAACCTCCTCCAAGAAGCAGCCACGTGGACACCATCGACCGCATGGGGCGAAGCTATCTGCGAGGTCACCATCTTCACAACAGTAGCTGCCGAGGAGATATCGCTACTAACGGGAAGAGAGAACGCAGCCAAAAGAAAGGACGTAGTAAGCACGAATGGCAAGGATATCGAGTCATTCCGGTTGTTGGGGTCTGACAGAATAAGTGGTGCTGCGAACCAAATTGTGGAGTAGTCCGTGCTAACAAGGTGTTGTGAATGAGTGTCGTTTGCAAATTCGCTGTAATGTGTGTGCGTGCACAAGCAGATTTCATGCCTGGTATTATAAGAGCTTAAAGCATGTACAGACTGAAAATGAGTAATAAGTCAGAGGTGGTCTGGGCCAGACTCTGGCAGATTGCCGCTTTGCATATCCTACGCAAATGAAGCTTGCAATGGCGGAAGTTGCTTCTCAGACTCTTTGAGACATTTGCTGGGGCCTCGTTTTTATTTGCCGGAGGTGCATAGTAAAATTATGAATACATATTGGAATCAATAGTTCTCTGAAATTTATTGCAGGTTAAAACCCCTTTCGCGAGCTTTATGTAAAACCTTCTGAAAGGCTCTTGGTCGCTTCAATTTGAGTCCATTAAATGGACATAAAGGGAAGCCGTTAAATGAGATTTTTGTAAGCACCATTGGTACTTTTGAAACATTTGTGTTTTTCTAACAAAATCTCCTTATGCTGACTGGATTTATTTTTTATTTCGGCAAGGCATTCCGAGAATTAGGAGAAATCTAAACGGTGAGATTTCATTCGAGTAACTCCACCATTTGGTTGCCAGGAAGGGTCTAATTGATATGGATCCCATTCCGCGCAGGTCTGCTTGCCGGTCTCGCACCTGTGTTGGTTACCTTGATCTTACCATAGAAAATATCGTAGTCTCGCGATACCTTCTTTGTCAGGTCGTCGCTATTGGCTGCTACATTCAACAGGGTGTTGACATGCTCCGGAGTTTTGCCTTGGCTGAACCAGGTCTTAAACTGCACAGAACGCAAACCAGTGGCCAAATTTTCCGTACTCTCAACCTTGGTGGCCGCCGCAATCATCTTCGCAAGAGTCTCATCCCGATACTTCTCTTTTAACAGCGCGAGCATAATTGTATCCGGATCCTTGTGCGTGTTGGTCACATAGGAGGCCCAGGTGTTGACGACCCGACTCTCAAATACCTTGTCGCCGGTCTTGTCGAGCTTCAGAGTTTTGAAGACGCTCTCCGCTGATTTACCAGCGTTGTCCCAGTTCATGAGCTGGATCCTCTCCAGTTTAGTGGCGAGAGATTTTGTGTTGTCGACTTGTTTAGCCACTGCAAACATCCTCGCAAGAACATCGTCACTGTAGAAGGTCCCCAAAGTTCTGTACATAGCCACGTCCGGGTTTCTTGTGTTGGCTTTAGTGATGAACTTAATCCACCTGGAAAACTGCGGACTTGCAAAAGTTCTTGTCCCCATCTGGTCGAGTGCCAGAACTTTGAAAACATAGTTCGGAGATTCACCAGCGTGAATCAATTTGTAAGCTGGATTCTCTCCAGATTAGTGGCGAGAGTTTTAGAGCTGTCGACTTGTTTAGCTGCAGCGAACATCCTCGCAAGAACATCGTCACTGTAGTAGGTTCCCAATGTTGCATAAATGGCCACGTCCGGGTTTTTAGTGTTGACTTTGATGAGAAACTCAGTCCACCTGGAAAACTGCGGACTTGCAAAGGTCTTTGTTCCCATTTGGTTGAGCGCCAGAACCTTGAAAACGTAGTCCGGGGATTCTCTAGCGTGGACCCAATTCGTAAACTGAATTCCCTCCAGCTTTTTAGCAAGAGCTTTCGTGCTGTCGATATTTTTAGCCACTGCAAGCATCTTGGCCTAAGCTTCATCGCTATAGTGATACGCCAGTGTCGAAAAGATTGCCATCTCTGGAGTATCTTTGCTGTTCGTTGTGACATAGGTGACCCATTTGGAAAAACTTGGGCTCTCGAACAGTTTACCTCCCGTGTGATGAAGTTTAAGCTTCTTGAACATATCATTCGGGGATTTCAACCGCCGCTGCGACACTTTTGCTGGAGCTGCTGGAGGAGATTCGCTGCCCAGGACTTCGTTCCACTTACGGCTTGTCCGAATCCCGGGAGATTTATAGCAAGCCTCCTCTCTTCGACCACGGCCGTCCGCAAGAATCGCTGTGTAGAGGCATCGCTCCGTTCAAAGTTGAGTGCAAGAGGCTGCGAGTTGGCCCCCTTGGGCGTCGAAGCTGCGGAGGCAGCATTGACGCAAGCCAGAAGGATGACAATAGCCAACACTTTCACAATAGAGAGTTGGGCCCCCGAACTTGACTTGGCTATCATACTGGAATCTTTAAAAGTACCGCGAGTCAGTGAACGAACTGAATGCTTGAGAAGCGTCCGACGAGGAAATTGACAACTGAGCCGAAGTCAATGCCAGTTTCCAATTTTGTTGGGGACTATACCATACATGACATGTGCATTGAAGATGCTTTTCAGTTGTACTGGTAACACGTGCTACAGAACCACAGACATCATTCAATGATGATAATCATTGAAGATGCTTTTCAGTTGTACTGGTAACATGTGCTACAGAGCCACAGACATCATTCAATGATGATAATAATGATAATAAATGATGTCATACAATGATTCATTGTACACGTAACGCAACCAACTTGCTCTGAAAAAAAAATCATCTATGGATACTATTATACCGGTAATAATATGAATGTAATTTTATAATTGGAGCTTCATACCGGTACGGTAAACTCCAAATTGTTTACGGTGCTGGTATGCCTTCTAGCAATGATTACTTGCCACGCAATTTGCAAAGCACGAAACATTGCATAGCAAAATTTGCCGAAAAGCTTTGATATAGCCTAACCACGACTCTTATCGACTGCATTTTATCATAATGACAACGGCCGCCTCCTCCTGCCAGTTCCATCTCTATCGACATTTCATCGGGTTAGTTCTTCAATTTGTCGTAGGCAACTTCGTTGTCAGTAGATAATGACTAACCTTCTGCCCCCTCCCCATCCTTTACCGCAATAAAGTCATGAACAACAGTTTTCCCATCCTTTACCGCAAAGCTCATTGCTTATCACGAAAATCGGCTCAAACTTTGAGACAAACCCAGATGGGTTTCCCAAAGGGGGCAGCTAAGGAGGGCAGTGTTGGATTCTGCCAAAGGAATCGGCTTTATTCTCCTGACCGATTTGCAAACCACAGTCGGCCACAACGCCGAGCTATACGATGTATACGATCATATATACACGTCAAATCGGATACTACTACACGGCACCTGGGACCTCTCCTATTGGTTAAAACTAACTGTAAATTAATGACACCGCCATTTCTAATTTAACACATCAGTTTCTTTGGGAGGAAGAAATACGCTTTCAAGACGTGGCTACTGGTTTTCCCAAAGGCGTGAGGCGCAGCACCGTGGACTGGCATCGTGCCGGGGTGCTTCGGAGGATGGCCAGCTACAGTACGAGCTGTCGGAGTGTAAGGCAGTCTTCATCGCCTTGTTCTGGCGCTAGTCAAGCGTGTCACCTATTCACTTATGTATTACTGCTATCTGTTTATGTATACGTGTGCTGCAGTCTTTGAAGCTGGACGCTTAGAAGTAGGGTGTAGTCGTTGCGTGCGATAGTATCCGACTCACTTTTTTGGAGACGGAACTACCTGCATGTGCGTGCCTTTGTCTCGGACTGGAGATTTATCTTCACATTAAACGAGGTGTGTGAACCACTGTCATTACGGCTGAGGTATAAACAAGAGAATTGGCAAACGCTCATTGACCGGGGTTTTGTGTAAGTTAGAATTGAAGCTATCCAACTTTAAGTCGCCAAAGAGATTCATGTTCTACAAGCAATCCAGCCCGTACATATATTTTTTTACAGCATCATTGTACGGATGAGATAGTAAGTACTCGGGAGTGAGTTGACATGTTTGTCGAAGATCGCGTGCGTGAAGTTGGCAAATGAATGCGTAAACTCGTCAAGTTTCAGATCTTGCCGGTAATCTTATCAAAACTGAAGCAATGTTGGGTTCAACCTGAGAGAGCTCTTATTTGGTCTGTTGCTTGATTAAATTATCGATGTTATTCTTCATGATCCTGACATAACTTACTGTCATGGCATGTGCAACACTTCTTTCCAAGCTAGAAATAATTACCATATCTTTCCATATAAAGCGCTGCCTAATCGTCGGTATTCGCTAGACGGATACTTTTCACACAATTAACAAATCGAAGTTTAATGACATGTAGTATCTGCTCAAGTAGTGGTGTGCATCCTATTTGGTCAGGGGGAAAACTCCAATTTGGTAAGACAAGTCTTGACGGGAGATTCACAAAGGCGTGCCTCCGGCCCAGTATCACTATAGAATTTACAAGCGTAAGGCTCTCGTCATTAGTATACATAAGCTATTTAATGGTGTTGGTAACATAATAGAATATACTAGCGTAACGTTCTCATCATCAGTACGCATAAACTATTTAATTATGAAATCGATAGTGTGAGGGCTGCTTCTTTGGTGGTGTATACCCCGCCAAAAAAATAGCAGCCTCACGCTGTCAATACAAGTCAAACAGTTATCAATGAATGTAGCAGCGTATTAAGCTAAAAAAAAAACGGAATGGAGTAACATGTTGTCAACTTTCACCTCCAGCATCTTACGAAAGCTATACTCATATAGGAAGCAGTATAGTATAGCCCTGAAGTGAAAAAAAATGTACGAATCGAGCACAGCAGTGCTGACAATGAGTACGAAAAGCAAATCTAACAATTGTCTTTACCATCACCCCCGGCAATTTATTCAAGAAGACTAATATATTTCTAATCCACACAACCTATTGACACAAAGTACACAGGCAACATTCGTCTGAAATATCTCCTTGATCAGGTATAAAGTATTCTGTTTTTCACTGTACGTAAGTTTATTTTTGTTGTTTGGAACAATTGCCGTTTTTGTCTGTAAATCTGATTAACGAGGATTTAACCAAATCGATATTCATACCAGGGTTTCAGAGAACAGAAAAGAAAAATGTTTTTGGGCAATTCTATCTCTTTTTTTATTTTCGATTATAATCAGCAAGAATTCGGTATTTCCGGTGCAGACGGAAATATTTAAAGTTTTGGTTTGAAGGGAGCAGAGAACCACGATTGTAAAGATTCAAGACCCAGGTGGGACAGCTGGCAACCCAACAGGCTCACCTTGCGATTAACCTCCGGTTCTAGCGCAGACGTTGAAGTAGTATAGACATAGGCAAGTGTTCTTGGAGGAGTTTCCTGGCCATTGGTGGTCTTTTGCCATTGGACGCAACTCGCTCAGCCACGACCAAGAACCCAAGCTCTTTCAAGGTGAGTATGTCTGCGTGAATACAAACATCCTGTGCTGGAATCATGAGTGTTAGAGCGCTCGATTTCCGATTATCGTGGCGCTCGACCCACATTTGGTTGGGAGGAGCCCCATCCAACACATTCCAAGAACGCGTGTACTCGACTGGGTGTTTCGTGATGAGCAGCCTTCGAATTAGAACAAACATACAGCATAAAAGAACAAAACACCAAGTGCTGCTGACGCACAATTGGCGAGAAATTCGTCGCATGGAGCCTAAAGGCAAGAACGATCCTCCTCGGCGATGAAGAAGGAGATTTTAGCTGGTAGAGCTCGGTCTCCAATTTCCGTAGATTTGCTCTTATACTTGCTGAAACATACCCGTTTCCTTGCTTTTCACATGAGAATCAGTTTGAGGGCAAATCAGTATGTTCTTGTACATTGAACGCAAACCTCAGCGAGTCTCATGTGGCGAGCCGAGCTGGGGTAGCCCCAAGGGAGAGCTGCGGCTAAACTACACTAGCGCTTGTGGAGCGATCGTCGCCAGTAGCCAACACCATTGCGGCGAACTAGCCCCCGATGCGTGAAAAGGCCATCTTGCTCCAATACTTAGCCAACCGTACACTGTGCCATTCCTCCAGCTCCTGATCGACATAGGCATCGATCGTCAATATTGACGTCGGGTCGGGTATAGATATCGAAATCGATGCTCCATAAACGACCTGCCTTTCCTCCGCGGATATAATTAAACCAAAGTTGACCACGCGGGCAGCTGGGCAGAGGGTTTGCCCTGTGATTTACGGGCAGAGCCTGTATCTTAATATCCGTCGATGCGCATCGAGTAAGGGTCGCCCAGCGGTAGCGTCTCGAATCTCAGTTAGCACTTTGGTTAAGGCGTTACGCGGAATACCCGCGCTGATCAGTCGGTGTAGTAGACACTTAGCACTTCGGTGGAGACAACCAAACCTTTTTTTGTAGAGAGCATATAAAGACGACCGAACCTTGTAGGGGGTCCTCTTCTCTTTCTAGCCTAATCACAGATGATAACAGGAATAAATAATTTGTTTTCATGATCGGAATCATAAATCAAAACTTCCGCGACGTGGTGAAAAGCCAGTGGTTCAAAACCGTCTTCAACTTCTTAAGGGTTTTCGAGTGGATGTTCGCGATGAACCGCCGCCGTATGCGCCTTCGTATTTGGTGTGCGACAACAGCAGTGCAATGCGCCTTCCAGCGCACTAGATGGAGCAATTGTGTTTCAAGTGAGTTGCTGAGTACACAACACGCATATGTGAGCGTTACTTCGTCACTGATCGAAGCCAAGCAGGAAGTCTCCAACTGATACGCAAATGTTTCTGACGCAAGGTGGCCTCGATCGAGTCGACAATGTCGACATCGAGAGAAAAGTCAAATGTATCTACACCAGACGAGAGCATCGAGTCTGAGTCCGCGGTCACACAAACAGGTGAGCCGCCGAGGCCAATGATACAGCCGCGGATCATGAAACCAGTATACAGAGGCCGATGTTACGAAGGCTAGCAAACCTGGCGAAACTAATGAAGCCGCCGCCAACGCCTACACTTCGACGAGGCGAAAGAGGACAATGGTCAGCAGTCAAACCCATCACAGGTTCGACCGACAGCGATGGGTTAACAGTACCACCACATTGAGCTAATGGAAGCAATGATGTTTGTAAATCTGACATATCATTCTTGGCTTGAAGAACCAACCGATGGGTTGTGATTCTTGCCGCATCGTGATATCGAAGCATAGAAAGCAATAGTATTGTACTTGGACAAACACTAGCCACCCAAAGCATTTATTCAGGTTGACCGAGTCATACAGTGCGTTGCTGCGCTTGTGTAGTCACCATCAAAGATAATGCGATGGCCAGTTACGTTTAGAGTTTGAGCTGACCCACTTGATGTGGACGAGCGGTTCCCGTGCTGCTGGAAGATTGAAGAATGAGACGCAAAACAGGGTTCATGGTTGTTGGTCCTTGATTCAGTTCTGTGGGACGAACCACTACCCCGCAAAATGATTCCATTCGTGAGTGTCTCTCCCCGACAGCGGCGCTTCTTTTGCTGGATCTAAACAAGCTGTGATTCGCTGCTCTCAGGCTGCGAACACGAGCTCTACGTTTGTTAAAATAACAAGGACACCAGAGTCGCTCATTGTTCTTCTTTCAGTAGTCAGGTATAGCAAAATGTACCCTAAATAATTACAATCTTATTTAATACTTGATGTTTGTAACTAACTACAATTTTACAGTGAAAGTTATAATTAAAATTACGGAGATATTATAAACTCCCCCCGATCTCACTCTCTCCTGCCCAGGCTTCCCGCTCCGTCCTGGAAGGATGGGGCGCAACCAAGGCTACGAGCGACAGCAGTTCGCTGACACGGGACTTCCTAATAGTGGAGGCAGGCCTCAGGTTGTGTGTAGACACTGCTTAGCTGCTTACAATGACGACAAGAAAGTGGAGAAGCCACCGGCGCCCAAGGTCATTGTGGGGCGAGACACCAACTACACTAGCCATCTCAAAAGTTGTCAGTACTACCAAAAGGCTCAAGAGCGTGGCGATGTCACGCCCCCATCAGTTCAGCCGACAATTCTGCACCACTTCTTGCAACAGAGCGCGTCAAAACCTGCTGCGAGCTCCACTGCATCAAGGTCTGTATCAAGGTCCTCGATTGAGGACGGCGCCTCAACGAGTTCCGCCAAACGTAGTCGGTGTATCTGTCGATACTTCAACCCAGTCTTCAGAAAAGACGATCATGAAGAGTCTGAGCGGTTACTCATCCAGTTTCAGGCAGATAACTGCTTACCAGACCGTTTTATCGAGAAACTGTTAACCCACCGGCTTTTTATTTCCCTCAACAGGGCCTGCGCGGGGGCTCTTCCGAAGCGAAAAGCAATTGGGCAAATACTGGGTAATTACAGCAAAGTCGAAGAAGAAACTCAAGTTTTAGCACTCAACAACCAGCTGGCGCTCAGTGGCGGTCGATTGAATTTTTTATCGGATGTGTGGATGAATGTTGTTAAGTTGCACTTGCTTGGGTGTATGCTAGTGCTTTTCGGTACTATCGTAACCTATGGACTATTTCCAACGGGATCCACCATGATGGTCCAACGGGATCCAGACATGATGGCGTCGTTATTGCGGAACAAATGGAGAAGGTGATGCACAAAATTGAGACAAAGAATGGATAGGCGATTCGGGCTATTGTGACCGATAATGCTGGTGTAACGGGGTTACACACAAGTGGCTACACGTAGCCACTTGGTTACATGGAGGGTTCTCGAACGTTGGTGTAAGACACACCAATGGTTACACTTTGCAGGCCACTGGTCTGTATACATTTAGGCTTCCTATTGGTAGATAAGCATTTATTTCTACCAATTAGATTAGCAGGGTTCTGACAGCCGTCGGATGGCAGAATACCTTTCATATAGGATATCAGTTTTAGGAAGAAACCCAGTCCAGACATAAATCATAAATAACAGTTCTCATTTTAACCCAAAACAGCTTTTAGCTTTTCTCATTTTAGTAAATCTATACTTTCGGACGAAAGTATAGTTAATCTAAGTTTAAGCAAACTATACTTCCTCGTACACGTGCGCTAACGTGTAAGCCGAAGTAGTGGGCACAGAGTTGGCCCATTACACCTGGTCAATGCGGCCGCGCGCGGCGTATTCTGGCTCTCCGCCATGTACGTCCATTGGTTTGCCCATGGTATTATTAACTTAATTAGGGCAGTGTTAAACGCGTCTTTCATTCACTTCTACTTTTTGTCAAATTTCGCAGTACACTATATACTAGTGGGCTGTCATAATCAACCCACAAAGGGCATTCGGCAGTCTGCGTCATGACGAGCTCGTACTTGCCGTCGTATGATGCAGCGCAGTGCACAACGCAGGAGGCCGATTATGAGCGACAAAACACGGGGCTGTGTTTTTTTTTTGTGGGCTGCACTGGCAGCAGCACGTCGAACGCGACGACTCCGTGCCCCATCACGAGCCTACCAGCCACCAACGCGACTTCGTCGTACCCGGTGACGTCCCTACTAAACGACCATCCCATGCCCTGTAACTTCCCTGCCTGACACCAACCTGACCACGACGCCGTGCTCGATCACCTATTCGCCTGACACTGAAGCGTGGGCACCGTGCCCGATCACGTCGCTCCTCAATACGGAGCCTACCGCACCTTGCCCCGTTGCTTCTCTTCCCGACACGGAGATGGCCACGCCTTGCCCTGTCACTTCTCTTCCTGAGACGGAGTCGGCAACTCCGTGCCCGGTTTCCTCGCTCTCGGACACCCCTACCTCCTCTTCAGTCGCAACGCTATGCCCCGTGACTTCACTGCCGTATATGACCGACGCGCCGACCCTTGGTAATGCAGGCCACCTTGGCGCAAAATAAGGCCAGTAGCGACATGATATCCATGTAGTTGGCGGCTAAAACGAGCTTGAACAGCAGCTCCTGCTCCGCTACGTCCACGAACTGGGTGGCCCACTCGTCTCCCGACTCGCTCAGCACGTTGCACTTAAGTGGCTTCTGGATCTCGTCCATCGGCGCGTCCTTGTGGTGCTCGCAGAGCTCAACCACCTTGGCGAGTACGAGCGCCTTGACGTTGGTCTCCTGCATCTCGTCGCCCTCCTGCATCTCGTCGCCCTCCTGCTCGTCGGCCATCAGCGTTTGCACCAGCTGCTCCTCCTCCGTGAATTCCTCCGTGATACCAAACGTGGCCCGGATTTTCTTGGGCGTCTTGCCAGTGACTGTAGGATGCAGGCTGGTTGTTGATCTTTCATTTATCCCACGGTCCGGATAATGTCCGGATACCGGGTGTGATCGACGGCTCCAACCGGATGATAAAGCCGAATTATCATGCCCATTTTGCCGATAAGGTCGAATTGCCGATCGGCAAAAAAAAATCAGCAAAGCCGAATCGCCGAGGTAAAGCCGCGGCAAAATCCAACGCTGAGGAGGGCCCTCATTCGGAGGGCCCTCGTAATAGACAAGGCATCTGGGGAGTTAGTAACTTTCCAAAAAATAGGTCCGGCACAATTAACCCAGTATGCGTTGTTCGGGTCAATAATGACCCATCTTGAGTTAATTGGGCCAACAATGACCCATGTTGAGTTAATTAGGTCAATTTTCACTCTAATAGAGCTGTTTGGGTCAACGTTGACCCAGCTTGATCTAATCGGGTCAGCGATGACCGTATTTGAGGTGTTTCGGTCAAAACAAAATTGACCCTTCAAAGCAGGCTTGGGTCAAAGTTTACTCTTGTGCAAATAGTAGTCTTATGTTACATATGACAAGCCTATATATCTTGAATAAAAATAAGTATAGAGTCGTTACCATCACCCTTACCAAGAGCATTGGACTAATGAGTGGTGTTACTCGCATTTGATCAGACTTGCCTAGGCTGTCACGTGAGAACCAACGTCTGACTGTTATGATGCCTGGACACACGGGCTCTGACCAAGCTGCTCCAACCGACGGCACTCCCCATCATCAAGTTCATCGCCCTCATGAAGCTTTGCTCTCCGACTCATTTTGGGCCACAAGTGCTATTCGGAGCCAGCATGGTACATATGCTGCTGCGTTTGCTTCACAGGGGCGCTCTGATGAAGACGGTGTGTCGTTTGTACATCCGGCAAATGACACCGAACTTGGAAGTGATTTTGTATCCGACTCGGGAAGCTGTAGAGATGGCTTTGAGAATGACAGTGACAGTACGCGCTCTAAGGACAGTGATGATAGCAGCAACAGCGTTGGTGAAATGTGTGAGAAGTTCAACGTTACCAGCGAAGAGAAAGAAACTATGGAGTACAAATTCGATTTTCCTGACTACAATTTGGATGTTCGCTCGATCTCACAACTTTCAGATGATGACATTGAATGGTTTGGCAATTCCCTTCTAGATTTGGTATGCCGACATCATCTCGAGCTAGAAGAAAAGGATAGCAGTTATGATTTCGGCAACAGTGAAACTACATCTGGAGGTGCAGCTGATCTACAAGTTAGCAGTAACGAATCCAGTGTTGAAGAAGAAATTACATTATTCCTTCGCCTCCTGAGAAGACTTACGAATCTCATGATATAGCTGAGGCTGCCTGTTCATGAATGGACATTACAGCACAATTACAATGTCTCCAGACGTCGAGTACGGTATATACCTGGTACTAAGAAAATCTGGGCCAGAAACTATGAATGTGATCGTGCCGGTCGGCCAAAGTGTACTCAGCATCTTACAGACAGTGATAGACAGCGTACGATGAGAGAATCAAAACGCAGCAACTGTCCTATGCGATTAAAATTTTCCGCTATTTCCAAAGGAGACATTAGCGGCCCGTGGAAAATTGTTTAAACTGGTAATAAAAGTGAAGTTCATAACCACTCGCCTTCAGATGATGTTCGAGGTTACGCGGCTCGTAGACGTCGTGCGTCTATTAACCCTACGAGCTTGAACCAGTCAAGCTTGAGTGGTTTTATTACTGGTCAAATTGCAGCTGGTGTTCTGGTGGCCAAATTCCGTGCTTCTCTCCTACACAACGATTCAAATTCGCTTGTACTAGCTAAATACATTGGCAACGCGAAACTGTAGACTAGGCAAAAGAAATGGCAATTCAAGTATCCATCGAAGCCCTGTTCAAGTTGTTAAGCCATCACAAGTTTTTCTGTCGGTATGCTGTGAATCCCGAGACAAACGAATTGCTGTAACTGATATGGGCTCATCCCGCTGTCGTACGATTATATAACTCACATTGCGATGTTTTGATTATTGATGGGAAATTCAAAACAAACAAGTACGATCTCTCTCTTGTTAACGTAATGTCGATGACTGGGATGAATACGATACTTCCTGTAGCCCAGTGTTTCTCCCGGACCAAAAGGGAGTCGACTATGTCTGGTTTTCTGCAAATTTGCGGTTGTGATGGAAGAAAATCAAATTCGGTATCCGTCTGTAATCCTTACAGATCGGGAGCTTGCCTGTGTCAACGCGTTGAGCAGTGTTTTCCCTACAATTCCGTCTATGATCTGTAGATGGCATCTGAACCAGAATGTTTTGGCGAAAGTGCGAAGTGTACTCGGCCAAGTTCGAATTGATAACCCACTACCATGGCAGGATAAATTCATAAACACTTGGGAAACAGACGTCTTCATGACGTACTTCTATCGGACTGTGGAATCTGAATCTAAGGAAACATTCGTTTGGAACTGCTCACTTTTACAACAAATGTCACCAGTTGTAGCGTCATATTTGGAGGAGCAATGGTGGAAATACAAAACTAAAATTGTGCATTGTTGGACAAATTAGTATAAGCATTTTGGCTATCGCGACACATCGGCAGTTGAAGGAACGCACACTCAGTGCAAACGAGGGTTGCATGATTGCAATGGAGATCTTTACACTGTTTTTAACAGATTGTTCCCGTGGTGGATTTCTGCTGCAAGTTCTGTCAGTGAGCGAGCTGCCCGTGACTCCACTATTCTACCATACATTTTACAGAAGGACCGATATACACAAGTGTCGAGAATTATAAATGTATGGCCCTTCGTGCAACCGTCACAATATGGAAAGAAGCTTTACAAATCAGTGCAGGACTAAGACCAACGCGGACGTGCACTGGCGTTTTAGATCCGTGAATGGAAGACCTTGTGTCCATGAGCTTCTTACGATTATTCGATCGAACGGTAAATTGAAGTTGCTGCCAAACGCTTTTGATGCTCATTGGTGGATTTATCGTGATAGAATGAGTGGTTGGAAACCCCGGGTCAGAGAGCCAGCAAGTCTACAAACTAGACGGAGACAAGCTAGATCACACAAACTTAATCACGGTGCTAACGGTACCGCACGTCTGCCTACTTTGGCCGAGAGAATTGATCTCAACCGTCCAACTCTCCCATCTCCAGCCCCAGAAATGAGGAATGTTTCCAGTGGCGGGCACAGCCAAGATGCGGTCACCAATACGCGAGGATACGAACCTATTATGCCCCACCTAGATTGTGGGGCTACGCAAATCGTAAACCGTGCTAGCGCTACTTTCAACATATAACCAAAAACGTACACGGTAGAAAATATTTTTACTTACAAAAAAACTTCAAGAATCATGCCAAAACTTTAAGTATATTAAAGACTGATCGTCGTGTAAATCCAGCAGATCTCACAGTTTTACTCACAAGTCTAGTATGATTCATTAAAAAATACGTAAAACTTGTACAGAGGGAAAAAAATTTGTTCACGGATTCGATCAAAACTTATATAATTTATATTCATGTAAATTCAACAGAACTCCCAGTCTCGTGCGATATCTTACTCTATTTCATTTGGCACGTATGTAAAACATGCCTTATTTAAAAATCATTGTAAAAATATGAAAGCTTTCAAAGATATTTTTCTGGCAATACTTCAAATATAAACTATCAAATATATTAAAAGTACTCTCTTAAAACCTTCAAAGGCTTACGTAAGAGTGTTTTAGGTGCCGGTGAGACTTCAAAGCCTCCTTCTTGTCGAACCTCTGGTTACAAACACGGAAAAAAATGAGAGCAGTCACGCTTGTGGGCAATGCGCTCAGCACGCGTTTCAAAATTCGCAGTCCAACACAGGGTGCACCGTGTAATGGGCCAACTCTGTGCCCACTACTTCGGCTTACACGTTAGCGCACGTGTACGAGGAAGTATAGTTTGCTTAAACTTAGATTAACTATACTTTCGTCCGAAAGTATAGATTTACTAAAATGAGAAAAGCTAAAAGCTGTTTTGGGTTAAAATGAGAACTGTTATTTATGATTTATGTCTGGACTGGGTTTCTTCCTAAAACTGATATCCTATATGAAAGGTATTCTGCCATCCGACGGCTGTCAGAACCCTGCTAATCTAATTGGTAGAAATAAATGCTTATCTACCAATAGGAAGCCTAAATGTATACAGACCAGTGGTCTGCAAAGTGTAACCATTGGTGTGTCTTACACCAACGTTCGAGAACCCTCCATGTAACCAAGTGGCTACGTGTAGCCACTTGTGTGTAACCCCCCCCCCCGTTAAGATAAGACGTGCCAGTCTTAACACGTCAATCAAAGAATTGACGAGGCCGTTAACTCTCCGGGAAATTCGAGCTCATTCCGCAATGAGCTCGCTAACGAAGACGCCAGCGCAAGAGTCTGCCTCTGCAGACTCTGCTACGTCCGTGCCTGCGCAAGCAAGCACCTCCACGACAGAGTCTACACTCTCTGTCGACGAATACCACGCGCTACAGTATAAGAAGCGCGTAGAGGATAAGGCTGATGTCCCGGAGACGATCCTCGAGGGCTCGTCGGTGTGGAACACCGACGGTAGCATGCCTACCGACTATGGGTCGGACATCAGTGATGTCCCCATGGAGGACGGGGAAGTCCCGTCCTCAGCAGCCGACTCCGAGTCGGCCGGAGTTGCGCATGAGCCGGTCACAGGGTCGCGTCGACCCCGTGAAGATGATCCGAGCGCTTCAAGTTCAAAGCGCTCGCGTAATGATGAAGAAGAGAAGGCACCAACACCGGTTACGCCTTCTTCTCCGCGTTCTGTTGCTACAGAACGCGCTCCGTGGATGCCAAGTACATCCGAGATTGCTTCCAGGTTCGGTGCGACTTCGCCACCGAACCCGATCCCGCTGTACGTGTGCAGCGCCATCATTGATGACGCTGAGGCTGCAGCGCAGCACTTTGATCCGATGACGAATCAAAGGCGCGACTACTTCATCGAACTCTTCCATGAGCTCCGATGGCATGCGTCGAAGAGGACTTCGCGCAAAAGCAAAGTGCCCGAGTGGGTGGCACTTTGTCAATCTTGGAACGCCTTTGTTGAGAACTTCAACAAAGATGCGAAAGCGTACCGCGCCCGCATCACTGCGGCGCAACATCGCTTCGAGACTTTCTCGAGGCGGCACATGATCGATCGCCTCCATAATGAAGCTATGGAGGCGGTATTCCGTGCGCAGTTCCCTTTGGAACTGCGTGTTCGCACTGCCCCCCCTCTGGGGTTGAGCGTCTCTCTGAGCGAGACGTCACCGGGTACACGACTGTGCGTGTACCTGTTCAGCTGTGTGATCTTGAACGTCGTGATGAACGTCGTAACACTCCGAGTGTCAGCGGTGATCGCAGTGCTCGTGCAGGCGTTACGCCCTCACCATTTCCGGAACGTCTTCCATCAGGACGTTCCGCGGTTCCCATGTATCTCGGTGGGGAGGAAATCCTCTCCAACGAATACGAAGACGAGCCTGATCTCGGTTCGTCTTCGGGGGTTCATAGCCCACGATTCGCTCGACTATCCACCGAGTCGAGCCGCGCGCATCGCGCAGTGGTGGCGGCGGGGGCGGAAAGATACCCCTCGTAAGGTTAACCCCAGCTTGACCGTGACTCCCGTGCTCTACACGACCGTGTAGCCGCTCTGGAACAGTTCCACAGTGGGGAGCTCGCTCAGATGTAGCATGAGCTGCGCTACCAGAAGGCGCAGGTCGCGCAGGCCGCGTCGAACATCCAAGTGGAACTTGGAACGCAGGTCGTGAGGCTCCATGACCGTGTTGCCGCCCTCGAGAAGCTGGCTTACGCCGCTTCGTCGTCCTCTGCGAGCCATCAAGGTTAGATGGCTCGTGTTGCGTGTACGGCTTCAGCCGCCCCACGTAGAATGTCGGATGAAGCCGCATGCTGGACGGTATGTCCAGCGTGTACGCGTTGCCATGCCGCTCAAGCACTGTGAACGGACCGATGAAGCTCGGGGCAAGCTTTCCTGCCCCGAACTCCGAAACTGTATTTCTAGGCAGGTTCTGAGTAGCTAACAGAACTAATGAACCCTTTTCGAATTCATTTGTGTTGCCCCTGTCAACATTGTCAGCGTTCAGCTTCTGTCTATCCACAGAAGCTGCTCTCGCGTCCTGGACAAACCGTATTACGGCTTGTCGGCGCTGGACAAAGTCCATTGCTTGCGTGCTGAATGGTTTGTTCAGCACGGCGTTCTTCTCCGCAGCAGGCCCGGCCTGTGCGCTGTCTATGCT